>UZAF01018732.1:6216-30020 GCA_900617895.1 Haemonchus placei | reverse complement strand
GAGCAACTAGACGGAAGGGCGCTGGCACCCCCCAACTACATTTTCACCGCTGCTCTTTCAAAAGCAATGATCGTATTTTAAGAAAAAAAAAACAACGATAATCTTATAGGGAATTTCTGAGGAGACATGGGCGAGTATCACGTACTTCCACGGGCGTCCTGATGCAAAATCGGCGTTCCTGGGTCGTGTCAAAAGAAACTCGCACATATGCAGTAAGTCAATCAAGTTTTCATCAAAATTAATCGATCTACTTTGCATTACTGGTTTATTTTGTGTCCCAGTCAGGACCAATAAAAAGTAGTTGAAAGGGTCCTATCGCCAGAAAGGTTTGGGTGTAGGAGAAACATATCTGAATTCAAGTTTTGTTTTTGTTTCTTGTTACAAGGTGCATAGCAGGTTGCAGCATGTATTGATCGATTTTTATCCCTGCATGGTAACGTGTTAGCTGTGCTCAAATGTTGCAGTCTTTTATATCATTTCCTTTATCTGATCCGGGCCTTATTTATTCTTTTGTTTACTTATTTATTTATTTATCTCTCTACTCCACTGAGTGCGGCTCTACTACATGGTAAATAAACCTGCCGTCTGCCGCTACCGTACTATGTCGTCCAACGAAATAAAAGGCAAAATAATGATGTGCTCAATGATTATGGGTGGGTTAGATCATGTAATCACAAAAGTGTTTACACGGAACCTCTCCTTTAAGACCACTTCTCGAATTTCGTGTACTTTTTTACTTTCGTTATGTTTACGTGTCTAGTTTGATGAGTATTTATTTTCGAAAACACAGTTGAGTATGGGTGCTCTGCTATTTCTCATTTTCCACCGGTATATGTATCATTTTCTTTTATTTCATACTCCTTGACGTCAATTATTTGTCCTATTCGTGGGCTGACTTATTTACTTATTTTCCTTCTTGTTGGGTTTTCTCAAGTGGTTATGAGTCTTTTGTTGTTTTTTCGAGAAAAAAAATCGTAGTGGCCCCTTTTACACGTCGTTTGTGCGAAAGGAAAACTACGTTCGGCGTTTGAATGGAATCATCTAGTACCATTCAAGTTACCTATCTTGCGGCTGAAGCGCTCTCTCTCTCAATGTTTGGAAGTACTTACGTCAGTTGGCAGCGATGTCGATATCAATAGTAGCCCCAGCCACTTGCGCATCACTCTATTCGTTTGAGTACCTCTTACTATGAAGAGAAACAATAACATCCTCTTGAAGATTGTGGCCTTCCACGTCGCGACTGCCCACCAGGTCCACCAGGTCCACCTGGAGTGCCTGGGCGGCCAGGACTCATCGGTGCAGACGGCGCAGCAGGATCCCCTGGCCTGCCAGGTTTGAGGACACCAGGGCCACCTGCAGCTAGACCGCAAAGTATGCTCTAACTATTGCAATCGCTCTATACTGTATATTCTAGATTAGGCTTTTTTCTAGTCTTGATCAAATGTCCTCCCGGTCCGCCAGGTTTACCGGGAGCACCTGGAATACCTGGTCCAGCCGGTCGTCCGGGACAGCCAGGTAAACGAGGCGCGGTAGGAGCTGAGGGAGAGCGAGGTGAACGTGGTGAGCCAGGAGACCAGGGAGAACCTGGTAGGAATGGACAGGTAAAAATCAAGAGGGTGAACATATAAATCAGCCTTGTTATTTCGATAGTGTTACAGGATGGCATGGATGGCCCACCAGGACGAGATTGCTTCACAGGTGTCGGCATCCCAGGTCCTCCTGGCAGACATGGTCTGCAAGGTGAACCCGGTCGACCCGGTAAACCTGGTGCAATGGGCAGTTATGGGGAGCCTGGTCAAGAAGGTATTCAAGGTGCTCCTGGTTTGGATGGTTCCTACGGACTGCCCGGTGCTCTTGGACTGGTGAGCAAGATTTCTGAAATGTTTAGGCTTGCTTGTGTTATAAAAATTTCTTTTCTTGTTTTCTTCTATAGCCTGGTGCTGCCGGANTTCCTGGTGATGACGGTGGTTATTGTGATTGTCCAAAAAAGACGAAATCGAAGAAGAAACATCGTCGAAGGCGTGCATAGTTGAGACTCTTACGGTTGCCTTTCTGTACTTTTTTTGTAGTCGTGTTTTTGACTAGTTGAGCCTTGCATACTATTTTTTTCTGTGATTGAAAGTATGACTGAAAATTGAGTTGACTTACTCTGTCTTTGCCACTTTTCATAGGAATAACCGCTTTCGAGTAGTGTTATAGTTTTGTTTATTCGAATTTTATGGCATGTTCTTTTCGCCAAATTTAATCCCTTTTATCTTTAAATCGACATAAATTATTTCATTTTTTGTCTCATTGATTATGACTGATTTGTGATGCCTTTTCACGACAATAAATTCAGATTATGCGAATTTATAATAAAGCTCAGTGCAAAATGATTCTATTTTACTTTAAATTTGAGCTTAGGGGCAACTGTGCCAAAGGAGTACTTGTACCTTAACAAGTCTGTTATATCTGTCTTGTATTTATGTTTATTTACAGCTGTGCTTGTAGTTGAATTCATGGAGTATAGCCATTGAGATGACTAACTCTCCTTTCGCGAATTGCGAGCACCCATTCGATATTATGCCTGGGTAGGTTTTCTACTACTTTACTTGTAACACTCTAGTACTCATATTTGATATTTCATGAGAATTATCATCGAAGATACAAGTTAAACGCTTTTGCAGCCATCTTACATCTTCCACAGACAGCGACTGTCTTTTGACGTCTGCCCATACATGTCGATTTCAACGTTGACCTTCTACTGTCTTCTACAAGGCGAATAAATCAGAAACTGGAATGTAAATAGCTCCCTTCTAACTATGATGTGGAGTTTTTGCGTGCGCTCCAGCCTGAGATATATGCAAATACATATTCTTTTTGTTATCATCTGCTCCTTAGTGAGCCTAACGCTTGTTAGCAGTCGATACATTTGTTCTGCAGAGGGGCTTCCGATGTTGATCCCGTTAGCGTGAGCGTACGTTCTTTTTCACCGATGTAATTTCGAGTTGCTTGACATCAACGATTACTTGCACGGTTCCATTGAACTCGCTAAACTTAACTAGTCATCAGGCTAGTTATCTTTGAGTCATCCGACATTTTTGCGATATCGCCTTCTTTGAAAACTAGAAAGGAACGGTATTGAGGAACTCTCGAAAACTATTCTCAACAGCAGGAGTCGTTCAAAAAAAANNNNTTTTTTTTTTTTTATGAAAAAAGCAATTCTGTTCCACTAAGGTATACGCAACTACCTAGTTGCCAAGCTAGTTTATTCTATGCCCTTGTATTCTGCACACGGCACTTAATTTTAGGAAGCACCTTCCTGGATTGAGCTTCCTCGCGCTTATTTCAAGCCAAGAAGACGTGTCATTGGCAGAACAACTGACTAAGGCTGTTCTTCATTTTGGCAGTTGCATCAATCAGATGTCAGACTCACATTAACCACCAAAGTGCTCAGATATGGTCATGTGCGGAACAAATAAATAAGAACTAGTCAACAAACCTATCAATACCAGATTTTCTGATCACTTAAAATCCCGGAACCTTCATTTTTAGCCCTTCAATCTTGGATAAAGCGCTCCATGAAAGCTACAATGCCTCTGAGACTCGAGCGGAAGAATGAAATAGTCGGCAGCCAGCTGAACTGCTGATGTGCCAGCTTTCATCGTTACTTGATCACCAGGCAAGTTCCTCTCCTTTTCTGGGAATGATATTTAACCAGTTATCTATTTTTCTTTGAACGATGTTATACGTAATATGTTTGACACAAAAATGAATTGTTACTACGCAGCAGCAATTAATTGTTCAACGTTTTTGCCATGTGACCTAAATTTAGGTTAATTGGGTAGTTCTGAAATGTTCTGTTGTTTTGATATATATTCAGACGTTTACCACTGAATGTCCTGTATGGACATAATTTATGCTATCTTTTACTGATCTCAACCCTTACTTAATCCTTGATCACTATTGATTAATCAAGTGGCGGGAAACTTTTTGTCGCATGAGTTTTGGCATGTCACTACAGCGGTCCCCTTTTTCTTTCACAGGTATGGTTCTTGATTCCCACTGCTTTTTTAGCAAATGTTCAAAAGTGATGGCAAACACATGGGACTCTGAAGTGAAATAATTTCCTTCCCTCTTCCTTCTTGAATCTCTTACTCTTTCATTCTCATTGTTTTGAGTAAGATTTTGCAGTCTTCTATGCCGCTTTTCATTTTTTTTTGCTTCTGAGTTCCTAGGTGGTTGGTTGCTGTGGAGAAAGTCGTCTTCCACCATAGAGGCTTGCTTGTTTTCTCCCCTACCACGTCTGTGGCTGTTGAGAATGGAGATATTCGACTATATTGAGCTACTGAATATTCGAGTGTTCCGACTAACGAGCCTCTCAGAAATTCTCGCTCTACTCTGCTTAGATCGAATCATTTTTTACTGGGATGGATATTAGATACCAAATAAGGTGGGAGCCTTGAGCTTTGCATTTCTTCTGACTAACGACACGCTAGGCCCCTGAATTATGGATAAGGCTATTTGGACCTCGCACTTCTCTTACTCGTCCTTTTTGCTCGCAGGAAAAAGAAGTGCACCTCCTAAAAATGTACCGTCCTTGATAGTTGTTCCTTAGTGAACTGGACTGGAGTTTTGCGAAGAGAATTTGGATGATCATCACTGAATTGAAGCAAGACGTTCAACGAGCGATACCGTCTTGCTCATACCTTTTTGTACCCCCTATTCTAGAACGTCATGCGTCCGCTGTACAGTATAGCAGCGATAGCCGGCATACAATAATTCACACAATTCTTGAAAAAGGAATCGAAAGTGGGTCCAACGAAGAAGAGGATTTTTTGCTGACCTTCGTGCCAGGGCAGCTACTTTTAGATTCCTCAGAGCGCGAAACGAGCGGCGCGAGACGCCAGTCTGCAGCAGCCAGTCCGATGGTCCGACTTCTAATGGTGGCTTCGCTTAGCACTTCATGTCCCTCGAACGAGGGCAGATCCTTCGACTACATTGGTTGGTGTCATTAACGAATTCAATGGTCAAGGAACTACCGTGACAAGGGTAAGTTGACATCCGATCCTACTATGGAGATTTATGTACGTTTCTTATTTTTGCATTTTTTTTCGCAAAAATTTTGTTCTATCTCATCACCATCCTTGGTTCTATTCTACTGAACTACAATTTTATCTATCGATCTCCTTTTTTACGTTTGATTGATACACTGCGAAGTGTCCATTATTTATCCTTTTGAATGCATACTAATAAAAAAACTGAATGTACTTCAACACAAGAGGAAACTAATCCATATAAGTGGAGATTACCTGAGAACGACTTTTCCTTCAAAAATTTTTATTCATTTGTTTATTCGGAAAGATTCGCGAGACATAGTGACATAGTACAAGTTCAGCCTGGAGGCCTCCTGCCGAAAAGATTTTCTTTCCATCCAACACAGTAGGAAATTCAATAAGGCTAGAATTTCTTGAATAAGGCAAGTAAAATGGTGATTTTGAAGCTTTCAGGATCGGTTTAAGGTGAAAGTTCGATACCTTAGAGTGTTCTTACATTATATATTCAAATTTTTGATCGTTCCCCACTAAATCTGTTGTCGGATGGTGATTATTATTTGGTTTTTTAGAGGATAAGTTCTCGTTTTAATGTTCTACCTCACACCTCACAGATCTACCTATGTAATGGCTATGTAAAATGAATCTCAAAAACAATAGAAGTCAGTAACAAAATACAAGTATTATTGCAGAGATAAGGTATACTGTGTAACTAGCTTCTATAGTCTTTATGTTTAGATGTCTACCGATACCTACAATGACCTTGAGTAAAGGTCTAGTGAAGAGTGTCCATAATTGACGTATTGAAACGTATATTAGTGATAGCACTCGCCACACTCGGATAGATGTGTATCTTCTACTTATGTAGCACTATTATTCTGACAATTTAAGGCCTGCTCGTATAGAGCTCCTGAGGTTTAGGGTATAAAAACTCGCCGATACACGTCTCAGGTTGGTTCACATCATCGAACTTCTTATTGTTAAAATGGTTTGATAGCGACAGGAATAGGTGTAGTCTGTTGGCGCAAGTTCTGTTGAATACGAGGGATGAGTCAGAACAGGCCATCCCGAGCTTTGATGTTTTATTGGGGTCTTATTCTTTATTCGGTACTTTGGAGTTCGATGGAAGCAACTCCTAGTGAACGATCCCTTCCGAATTCCACCGAACGTTGAGCATTGCGCCCCTCGTGAGGGTTACGTACCTACTACTACCTACTTACGTACTACCGTAGAACCTACTTCTCGTCGCCGGTGAGGTCGTCCAGTCGTTCGTGAAGCTTTGAAAAATTAAATGGTTCTGGCATCTCCAGTGTGATGTGATATATTTCTCTTATCAGTTGGAGCTGGTGACCACTCAGCTCATGAGATGTCCATGCGCTGTATCTCCAAGGCTTTCCGAAAAGATGCGTACGGGCAGCCTCTGTGTCGTGATGGCTATTAAGCTCCTGTAAGAAGCTCCCGTGTGATGTAAGATACAGTGGAGGGCCCATCGCCCATATATGTTCCTAGCCGCACGATTTGGAGTTACGTTTTTCTTAACACATACAGGGGAAGCAGTCCAGCTTGCTTTGTTTCGAGAGCGATTCTTTCAGCCAAAAATGTTGCCAGATATTTAGGCAGATATAGTGCCAATAGTGCATTTCCCTGCACTTGCATATGTTCCACGGAGACCGTTCAAAAGCAATCCCCAAAGGTTTTGCAACATGGAAACCAAGATGGGCATAGGCTTTCTGTCAACCTAATAGTATATGCTTGTAATTGTATGTATTGTGTTGTGATGTGGTGTGTGCGTGTGTATGGGTGTGCGAAGAGGGATAAATTGAATCACAAAGTCGCTAGCGCTCCGGAAGGATGATATCCGATTTCACGCGTCGTTTTTTCTGGACCGCAATGCACTCATTCCAACTCCCGGTTATGTCTTCAACAGGTTGAGAAGCGATCGGTTCTAGCGATTCGTTGACCTCAAACAGCTCGTCTTCCCCCCTCGGATTCATCGCTATCTCGTTTCCTTTTCGATTCGCGAATGGGTTTTCGGTTTTTTTCTTCATCTGCAGCCGACGGATGTTTCTTTCCCGTCGAATTTCGCGATTTGTCAAAGTGTTGACCTTTTCGATAAGAACGTTGAAAAGATTCAAGTTATCCCGATGACATCCTAACAAAGAGCACCGTGCCCCGTTATCAACCCTATAAAATCCATGCTAGGGTGCGACGAGAGCGGTTTAATGTTGCTTTGGTTCCTCTTGTTAATAAAGACGACAAGGACGATGTCCTTCTAGATTACTTCCTTCTTTCCAGTCCTCCATTTCTCACTTTCTTGCACAACTCTCAATACTGAGTCACTACTAGTCTACCGTAATTGTTTCATTTCCAACTACCGTACACTGCTTGTACAAACACACTGCGGAAAGGGGCGATTAGGTGCATTCGGGTCCATGTTTAATCTGAGATTGAGTATTTCAAAGGAAACATTGACTTTCTGGTGCGAAAGTGCTTAGATCATAATCTAGGCTCAAGCGGGAATTTCCTACTTCCATAAGGAACCAGACAGAAGTAAAAGCAGTAATGGAAATGATATAGCTACTCCAATAGTTTTTTCAAGCATTCTTAAAGTTTAGTCGCTTTCAACGGAGATTGCCCTTGTTTTCATTGAGATTATGGCTATTTGACCCTACCCTGACGCTGCGACAACAGCTGTACTCCTTTTAATTTAAGCACAATGTAATGCAACGACTGCTTCTGTGGTCAAGAAAACGTTACTAAAGGGCACGGTTTAGAAATGTCAACAGAACTGAGGGGCACCACGTTAATTTTTGCTTCTACGATGACGCGCTTCTTTCGCGACACCGCTGTGAGTAAATCTCGAGGCTCTACCGAGAGCAGTCGTATTAGGAGTTCTCCGATACTCCGATACTTTCGTGCTCTGGCAGAAGCAAGGGTAATATCCGCTAGAGAGTCCAAGTCGTGAAGAGCATCTCTGTTCGAATGTAGAACCTATGTATTTCTCTGACTCCCATTTTTCATCTTTTCTCCTTCCCACGAAATCACACCAGATACAACCATTGTTTTTCCAGGATGCTCTCATCAGCAGTGTACTGTTCAGCTGTACTGTCTTTTATCGTCGTATCGAGTTGCATAGGTGTCGGATGGTTGATCATCCAGGAAATCCATTTCATGCACAATGAAGTCATGGAGAATATCGAAGAATTCAAAGTGAGTCAGTTGAGAACGTTCAACCTCTTGATGTTGTCTTTCTGAATGCGAAACACCACCACCTACAACCATAATCCCTCTTTCCCCATTAAAGAAATTTGTAAGTAACACTTGGTTGCCCTGAGAAAGCAAAAATGGACGAGTTTTCCTCTTCCGATTTCCTTCTGTTCATGCCAGGGCTAATACAATTTTGATGTAAGGCTAGCGAAGAAAGACATGAGCAGTTTTCATAAGCGATATAGATTAGTTCGACTAATGGCTTTTGGAAAAAAGGGCACTCTAGCAAGCTTGCTTCAACATATCAGCACGAAACCCCTTGGCTTATCCTCATCCTATGAATCCCAACTTGTCAATTCGCTGTGCCGACCGTGCATCTCAGCCAGCTGGTATGAGCAAAGCATTTCGTTTCTAGAGTGTAGAGCGGGAACGAGCATTTAGAACACGTGGCTACTCTGTAGAGTGAGATAATCATTCTCTAATTTTGAAATATTATAGTTTTGACGCTAGTCTAACGACTTTGATTGAATGTTTTCTTCACAAGGTCAGGCTTAATCTCGTAAAGTCGGCCAAAAGGAATGACTAACTTATTGGCTGCCGCACCTCCTTAAGTGAATGTTATCCGTTTAGCAACAAATCTTGTTGTGATATTCGATGAAAATTTTATTATACATCGTCGATAACATTTCTAGCATTCGCTCTCACCGTTTGGTGCAAATTGACCCATCGGTTTTAGCCAGCGAGCCTGATAATACATACCGAGGAAGGGTAGTTTACTTACGGTGGAATCTCGAACGGAGACCCAGATGAATCGATAGAGTTTTGAATGTTGTTCACGAATATGGAAGTTGAAACTGCAAAATGGCCTCCTCAGAAACAGTAATGGGGGCTCGAAATTGTCTCGACACTAACCTCAAGATCCATTCAATGGAAAGATGCCAGAGATGTATAAGATGTCTGTGAGGAGCTCAACGTTGATGGAAAACCTGGAAAGGTGTGTGAAACACACGTGTTGTTCACAAACTGAACACCTTATACATGCTGCCTTTCTACAACTGGAGACAAACAATGGAGCGAAAGAGCATTATGCAAAAATCCTGACGATTGCGGGTAGCAAACCCGCATCTTCCGCCTGTGAAGTGAGACCACTACTACCGCGCCACACGATGCTCGATAAAGAAACGAAGAGTTCACATTTCAAATTCGCTTGACACTACTGTCAAGCGAATTTCGAGCGCCATATGTTTTTGGAAAATCTATCTCGCAGTTTCAATTTCCATTCAGAACTCAGTCGACTCGTATTGATTTCCACTCAAAGTTCCATGGTTAGCAAACTTTCCCTATTTGATTAGGCAAGTTTTTGTTAGGAAAGGTTCACTTATAACCATTAATGACCATACCAAATATGAATCTACAGTACCTGATTGGTTCTTTGTATGAAGAATAAACGGTAAAGCTTTGAGTGCCGATCCCCGTATCGGGATGCACCACCCGTTTAGACTCCCATTCAGAGTCATGTTGGCATAGCGAATGCGTTTAATCCACGCCGGAGGGTTGCAAGGCCTGGTTCGCCTAGGCGGATATCAATGAGGGATTTGACCCACGGATCATACGCGTGTGATAATGCGCCACTTGCCACCAGACCACCTTCGCCCGATGGTTTGTATTCGTTGATTAAAAAAGAAGAGGGGAAAAAACTAGAAATAGTGTAGCATCAACTATCCACTCAACTAGCATGAGCTATTTAAGGTGCGCCGTACATGTAATTGCATCTCAGAGTAGTATTGTTTTTTTTTTTCGAAAGCTCAGGTTCTTGTGATGTTTTTTTAGTATGCGAGGAGGGCTTTATCGTTTAGAACAAAGTGGTAGCCCTTGTGTAACGTTGCAAATGAAGTAAACTTGATCTATATGGACGAGGTTCCAGCTGCAATTTTACCTTGGCGATGCGTGAGGGACTAACGCGCCCTACACGTTCTATCGGTCGTGTGGAAGCTGAAGAATTTTAATGATTGATTCGACTTGTTTGTAATTTTGACCATGCAGTTAAACTTTTTTAGCTAGTTTCTGAAGATGCATGGTCTGAAATGATGGGTTTTGGAAGTGATGAGATGAAACGCTCACCGTTCGCGAGGTTCACTGGTAGACACAAAAGAAGTGACAACATTTGCTGTAGGTTCACGAGTTTTTTCTGTTTCGATGAATTTGTGTGACGATGATATTATTAGATTGCGGTCTACCAAAACGTTCTTGTCCACCGGGTCCAAAAGGACCACCGGGAACACCGGGAGAGCCAGGAGAAATCGGTCCAGATGGAGCGGATGGACCTCCAGGACCTCCACGAAGGGCAACCAACAATCTTGATATTTATCCCAAAAGTAAGCCTGAAACTTTCGTCCCCACAGTCATTTTAAGAAAAGATGTGTTTAGCATGCATCCGCTGTCCGCCTGGCCCGCCAGGTGAGGATGGTCCGACTGGTTATCCTGGACCTCCTGGTCTACCGGGTGAAATGGGTCGTGTAGGACTCCCGGGTGCAAATGGAGAACCGGGACCTAGAGGCGACGCAGGAGAACCAGGAGAGATAGGAATGACGGGACAGGCAAGTGTTGAGATGCATCGAATCTTTTTTTTTTCGACAAGTTCCTAGCCAAGTTCAGTAGCAATTCTAAGCTTCTAACTTCCCCATTTTATTTGAAGTTCATTGAGGATTCTCCAGTTCGAAGGAATATTTGATCGAGAGTGTGTAATAGTCTTACAGTCACTATACTACTTGTCTTCACAGAAATTAGAGATTTTTTTGGGTTGTTATAAATGCAAACAGGTTCCATATAACCCGTAGCCAAGAACAGCGTGTCTCACAATGGAATCCGTGCTACTGCTACTGGCTAGTAGCTCTAGAAATTTTCCATTTTATTCGACATCTATACTGCACGGCACCCACCCCTCCCTTCCCCCTCTCCCTAATATCAAAGGAAAGCTTTTTGACTGCCTCAGCTGATAGTCATGATACGAAATGGTATTGAATATGAGACAGAATGTTTACAGCTCCCTAGAATCCATAGGAGACGAGTCACATAGTATTTATACCACACTGAATGCTGTACGAACTCGAGTTCTTGTTAATAGGTTTGAGAACATTGCAAGTAAAAAGGGTGAGCGGGTCAGAATGACGCGGCTGCATTGCGTAACACCAAGCATGCACGCAATTCCCTTCCTTCCTTATATACTTCATCTATATAGTCATCATCTTTGGTCTTAAAAAAACTTTTTGACATAGAAACAATGCAAAGTTTTCTGTAGTCACGATCATCTGTAGAAAGGTCAATTTCAGGATGGCGTTCCTGGACCACCTGGCGCTGACTGCTTCACTGGCCAAGGTGCGCCAGGTATTCCTGGCAGGCCTGGTTTACCTGGAAGGCCTGGAATACCTGGAATGGACGGAGAACACGGATCCTGTGGAGAGCCTGGCGCAGAAGGACCTCAAGGGTTCCCTGGATTGGACGGCCTACCTGGGTTCGATGGACTTCCTGGACCGGTTGGTTATGCATTATCTGGCAATTCTAGCACGACATTAACATCAACGTTCCCAATTAAGGCAGGAGAGCAGGGAGAGCCAGGAAACGATGGCGACTACTGCAGTTGTCCTGTTCGCGGAACATATTCAGAAAAGATCAAGTCTAGGTATTGAGTGTGTAAGTTACGGTATTGTGAATAAATCTCTATTTAATCACAAGTAGTTGTCAATAAGTGTTTGTGGGACAAAATATGGAAAAAGGAACAATGGTAAACCCGTAGATCATTTGAAAGATCAGTTTTAGTTTAGTCTTCTCGTTTTTGGATCCGACGAAGTCGATGGGGCATCGCTACTGGCGCGCTTCTTCATTACGTCTGCCTTCTTTTTCTTTTTCATTTTTGGCGAGTCGACTCTTGACTCCTTCTCCGCTTGATTCTAAACCGAAAAGAGTAATAGTAATTCTGTGGCTACTCTATTACCACACAATATTGAAGTTTGATTGCTGAAACGTACCCTCACGTCCCACTGTTTCTCCAAGAAACGTAGTATATACGGCTTTTTGTCGTTGGTAATCTGCTTCTCATCATTCCGACGTGGTACATGATAGGCAATTTTTACATCTTTTGTCCCGTCTTGAGTCTGAAAATCATTGTTGACTTATCTGTATTTCATAAAACTTATATCAAGCGAGTGAGTACTAAAAGTGAGCGAGGTAACCTCTGCACCTAGTAGCAATGCAATAATATCATGTACTTCCACTAATAAGTGCAGGCCAAAGTGACTTTTGGACTATTGCAATTAGAGAACACAAAAATATTGGGGGAGTACTATTTCAGTCCAAATGATTAGTTGCACAAAGTTCAAGTAAATACACTGAACTTTGTTTTGCATGTTTCTGTATATAAAATCATTCGATTTTAACCCGAAAAAGAGTAACTAATCGAGATTTTAGAGATCACAGATAGTTCGCATTCAAATAATTGCAGCCTTATAGTTGTAAGTAATGTGTCTAGTCCATAGTTATGAAGGTGCGTGATTGACAAGATACCTTTTGAACGCTTCTACGTGGAAGTTCCATACTAATTTGAGTTGGCACGATCGTAAGAAGTTGTAATGTCTGTTAAAGAAGAGGAAACGAGCATATGCATGTAGCATAGCAAACGTTTGTACATTTTTCCTATTACCGCAATTTCGTTCAAAAAACTGGACAATGCCATTATTTAAAAAATTCACTGTTTCGTTAAAAAAGTCCAAAAGTTACAATCGCGCACAAAACCATGGGTTCTAGGTGTAAAACCATCTATGAACCTACCTTGGGTTAGCTTGATTGTGGACATTGCACGAAATTTCACTCAAAAAGAATGATTTAAATATTTTAGTTAGGTAAGGATAATAAAGTACCACTCAATGAGAATGATGACATCACATGACAAATACAATGTTGACAATAGTACGAAAGAATTAGCAAGTACCAGCCTTAACTGGACCGCTGTTTATAAATGATTGTCAAAGAAGTGAAATGAACAGAACAATTACGGTCAACGATATTTCAAACGGTGCGCAATCTAAAAGACCTACTTCACTTTTTAGATGAGCGCTTTGAATTAATTTTATTACCTATCACATGGCAACTCTAGCAAAGATGATTCGAAAACAAATATTATAAAATTATGTTGGGATCTAATTAGTTGGATTGAGCAGTGAGTATCCACACCTCTGTACCGAAACAATGCAGACCTCAGCATAGCTTAGCATCGGGTTGTATACGTTTCAAACGCATTATGGGCACAGCTTATCATTATGCAATCGCATCACAAGTGCTGATAATCCTCTTCCCACATTTTGCAGTACTATTACCTTAAATTGCCTTTGAGCTTTTTCCTACACGGTTAAGAATCAAGAATCACTTTCTACTCGCCTACCTCGTGAAGTCTTATCGTCACTACTTTGCCCATTGAATTGGTGAATCTTTGAGCACTAATAGAACCCTTCACTGTAACTTAGCGATTTCTAAACGGCTGAAAATTAAATATGCCAGATTTGTTCCCTAATGTGTTTTACAACCTGAACTGTACTAAAGAAGATCTAATGCTGATAAGAACCTATTTTAAGCCAGCGAAATTCGTATAACTGAGGAAACTTTTACAGTGAGCTTCGCTCTGGGAGACCCTTGACTGCAATTTTCCACTTCACTTCGCTACATTGGTAGACTAGTTTTTCGGTTTTTTCCTCCCATTTGAAAGATATACTGACGTCATGCCCAAGCAACCTTGAAAAGTATATCCCAAACAGTCCTTCTAAAATCCCGGTTCCTTTCAGGAGAAACAAATAAAAATAAAAGCCCGAGAAAGCCTATCGTCCAAAAGAGCAGATGAATGCAATATGTAACCCTGAAAACTCAGTCTGAAAGAAAGCAGTGCCATGCCCTGTATTGATCTACTTCTACTCAAGTCGAATCATTTTCCAGTCTTCGTTTTTTGCTATCTGCTCTGTTCTATGAGTAAATCTCAGCCCAACGACTTCCCCGGCAAAAATTATGCCAAGGCTTGCTATTTTACGACCACGTAATCGATACGCATCATGATCATTGGGCAAATCGGTCCAAGTTTATCGGTGAGTACCCCTTCCACTGTCCCGTAACGCACAAGTTTTCTGCAATTGCGGTCAACATCGCACCCCAACCAACTCCACAGACGTACCTTCATTTCCTTGTCGGGAAGTTGCGAAAAGTGTCGTGGATCTGAGCAGGGCAGATCGGCCAGAAACGAAGCCATCACCTTCCCACTTGGCTGCGGTCACCGTCGGTCAACAGCCAGGCACGTCTCCTGAAACCCTCACGAATCACTCAACTATACGGCTTCTCGTTCTAAGCGCAAGGGCGCTGGCCGTGACGAGGGACGGCCGAGCTCGGCTCGTTGGGCTGCGGCTGGCTGGCCGGCCGGGGCCGATCGTCGACGAGGGCATGACGAGACAGCGAGAGACGCAGGCAGCGCACTAATCGTGACTTGTAATAAATTGCCACACTTTCGGTGGTTAGACAGCTATTAGAGAACGTGCAAATGACGAGGGCGCAGCCGTAATTTTGCAGGGAACACTGCGCTGCGTGTTGAAGACTCGGGACGCAGACGTTGGACGAATGCGATAAGGCCTCGTCGTGTCTTTGTTTGTGTGGCGCGCGGGAGGCCGCGGCTGGAGTCTGCGCTGTTGGGGAGCGCGCACACGCCTCTCAAACACGTAACGAGGCGTCGCGGTCGGCGGTTGACGCGGCGGCGGCAATAATGAGATGCGAGCAAACTACAAATCTGTTATTGAAGATAGTGACCAGCCGGAAACGCTGAGACAAGACTGAACTGCTCGAGGTGGCCGAGCCGGGAAGTAGCTGGAACAGCTCCGCGTCGTGCCACGAGCTCGAGCTCCACAGCCGACAGCACCGCCGATTTGGCTTAGGCTAGCGCAGCGATCAATATGTGGGTGGGGCCAAGCGACAGCGCGCCCCCACTGTGGCCGGGGCTAGCAGCGAACCACCGCTCTCTCCCTCCGTTTCTCTCCGTCTGTATGTCTATCCCTCTATGTGGACATCATCCGATCATCTTCACATCACATTCATACCTTTGTAGATGTCGTATTTCATCACATTTGGCGCCTCAGGCCACAGCGATTCCGATTTGCCGGCGTTTCGCACTCGTGGCGGCTCATCACCCAGACGGGCCCCGTCATCACCGTTCGTTCCTGCGCTCAGTTATCCATACACTCTTATAAACGCGCTGACCATCAGGCACACACACGCAGCCGCAAGCGCCGATTATTCGAACAGAAAAACGACTCCCGCGCTTTCTTTTCGCTTTTCTCACGCTTCATCTCCATTGCAATATTCCGACGACGACGTGTGTGTGTGACGCTTCCTTGACGCACTAATTATCGGGACACTTATGCTCTTTCCAGACAGCAAAAAGCGCACTTCGAACGAACCTGGCAACATCAAGGTCGAACAGTGTACTTTGTTAGCTATATGGATAAAAACTGCCTCTCAAAGTTCGTACGTCGGACGCATTGGTCTGATCAACGGGCTGAAAGCAAACTTGATTGAACATCGAGATTTCCGATCTTTGTAATAAAAGAAACCACCCATGAATGAGCCAGTTAGTTTATTCAGTAACACATACCATGAGCTAGCTGCAGAAAAAATAGAAGTTTCACACTGTTTTCTTCTTGGTTCTTATGTTTTCGTGCACGAGATTACGTTTTTTTTTCATGAAATTCGTAAACCCACGTTCATAATACTACTCTCATCGTGTATTTCGGCAACTACTTTTTTGAAAACCTGATGAAGCCCTAAGATCGCATGGTTTACTTCGACATTGCGTTTGGACCATATACGGGTGGGTCCTGAATAGATAAGGGGCACATTTGGAGGTTTACAGCTTTTGCCATCTTTCAAAATCGTTGTAGTAGAGAAATTATCAATCGAATTAAACGGTCCATTTTACTTCGACGTTGTTTAGCTTTTTCAGCACTTTTGTAAACTCATAAATTTTAAAGATTCCGAACGTGAACTTCTTTTGGCTGCATTTTTCTGAATTTATAGTGTGACAGTCATTTCGCAGATGTTGCTACACCATCATTTAAAATGTTTTATCTTTGATCATTGGTACTGGTTTTTCGTGAATGAGGTCGTTTTGTATTAACGAAGTTTTATGGAAATACTTGTGATGAGTAACATTCACTTAATTGAATTAGGCTCGTTTTTAACCGGAGAGAAAGTAGATCCCACCACTCTAGTAAAAAAAAGGTTGGCGATTTTCATTACTTTTTCACGTTATTTTACTATGCTTTCCTCTTATGTTAGTCGTATCTAGGTGATTGTATTGCGTAGGGTTAGGTGTTGAATAAAGGACTCATTAAATGATTGATTAGGTTACTTACTATACCCATGCATAACGCCGAAGTCCATTATCCTAGCATTTTCCAGGCTAATGAGATTGTTTTGGTAACTAAGGGGTTTCCAAACTAAATACTAGTGAAGATTTATCAGTTATGTCTTAACCATTAAATTGCTCTCGTTATGCAGCTTTATATTAATGGATAGTTCATTATTAATCAATTCCCTGGTTCTTCAGGCTTATGGCAAGACTAACGAATAACGTAGTGGCTTTTCAATCAACGTTGTTGAATGTATATAAAATCTTTGAATTGTTATATTCTATGGTCCTCAGAAACAAAAGAAGAGCCTTCTGTTGTTTGATAACGCTAGCCTGATCGAGCAATTCATTCAGTTTCAAATGAATTACTATCGCCAAGTGTCAATTTAAGCAATGTTTTTACGGACATTGGTTGAGTCACTTTGAGTGAGGAGGATTCCCATGTCATTTGCCTTTTTCCTGAGTTTCTTTGGCGATGATTGTGATCCGTGTTCCCACGTTTTTCCTATTGCCCACAGGTCGTGATTTCATCGAACGTCGTCAGCTTTTCAGTTTCAGAGTAGCAACGTTGTATGCTCTCACATTGCACATTGGTTCCATTATTGAGTTATTAAAGAGATGTCCACTGGAGATGGACAACCGCCCCCAGACGGATCTGGACAGGTACAGATCTCCCTCATTCCCCTAATCAATTTATTCAACCCATCTAAGAGATAGGAATTTTTGATCGAACCAATTTATTGAAATGATTGTTCCAGAACTTTCCAACACCAACACTGAACAATTTGCTCAGTAATAAGTCTTCTGTGGGAGGAGATGCGGGTTTCCATCAGGTGAGTAATTGAGCTTTGATTTTAAGATGGAGGTAACAAGGAAAAAATTTTTGCTATCGTTTTGGCTGCGCTCTCATGAAGTTACATTAGGTCTAATCGACCTCTATATACTTCTTAGATCCTCTGGATTTGGATGATTACATTGGTGATCAAAATCGTGAGGAAAATATATTTACAAAATGATTTAGATGGGTCAGCTCTGTTTCGTAAAATATAGGCTTCAGATAAGAAATTTTTTGAGCTTGTCAAACCTGATGTGACTTGATTTGAATCGACTAGAAACTTATAATGGGAAAAATTCATAAAATAAGTCTGGTAAGGTAAACAATGGAAAGAGAGAGTGAAAATAAGAAATCTTCGTGGTATGAAAAAAATCACATAAGTTAGGAAAGAAGGATCGAGCCGAAAATAGGAGCAGACCTTGACTGCGATTTTCTATTAGCAGTTTACTAATTAGAGCACGTAATGCGTTTTTTTTGTGCACATGTTCTCGAGAAAACGAGAAAGTGCAATTGGTTGAGAGTGACATTGACATGCGAACTCGTGGGCTTTTTATGTACTCGTTGTTGTTTTTGTCCGCGATAAAACTAGACGTTTTACGAAAAAAACCTGTGGTCATTCTATGAATCATCGGCGCTCACACACGATGGTCACTTCGCGACGACACATGCATGTTGTTGTGACGGGCGTCGTCGTCGGCAAATGAGGTGGCCGAAAAGACCAACGTCCGAGTGTATGTGTGTGTGTGTTTGTTTGCACTCTTTGCGAAAGGCGTGTATTGTTGCGGTGTGTTGTCTCCTCCCGAATTCCCACGTGCAATTTATTTGTGATGGGTCTCGTGCGGTACTTTTCGGACACACACACACAATGCATAATCATACGCCTCGTAAATATTAAAAAACAATTGACTTTCGCTGTGGCGTCTGTCAATATGACTTGCTCTTTGATCCATCCCCTCGGGTTGGTGTACCATCGCCTTGAGTGTGAATGCTGGGAAATCTTGTTGAAACGCTGGCGGGACATTTCTTCCCTATGGTCAATAGCTATCTACATATAGAGTATTTTAGAGCCAGCGTAGGTTTCGGTCTTCTTCCAAATAAACCTAGGTATCGATAGCATCAGTATGGTACCATTCGAGATGCACACAGGGCCAAGCAAATTATGTTCAGTTCCTCAGTGTTCACTTTACTGGTGGATGAGGCCACATTGAACGTCCTACTGAGACAGCTTCCATGCATCACAGTAATTCACCGGATTGGAGTAATGAATGAGAAGCTTCAGGACTGATTCGTCTAGAGCTCTGTACAGTTTCGATGATAATCCGATGGTGGCCATTACGGCTATGAAATACATGTTCATTCATCCTTTTAACATTTCGTCTTTTTTGCCTTCGATTTCTGTAGGTGTAATCATTTGCCCTGCCCGTATAATCGTTAAAGGAGAAGAATCCCAGTGTGGGAAAGTTCCGCGTTAGTCGGCGACGATTTTTCTCGCGTATTAGCACTTAATTGCAGTCGTTGATTATCTCTTTTACAAACTGTGACGCCATCCTCGCCGCCACCGCAATAAGCGTTGATGTTCCCGAGAGTTGTGTTTCGGCGCGTTGTCGCATAAATCACTTCTGTCATCTACGATTATACATTACATTACGTGATATGAAGAGGATGAAGATTAGCGTGAGAAACCACCGCGACGACGTTACAAGATGCTTGTCGTACTTCCTGGTTAGTCTGATTAATGGTAGAGGGTGTAATAATGGAAATTGAGTGGCACGTGGCCAAGGCAGTGCTCGGATTCGGTCATTAAAAGAGTGTGAAGTCAGCGGCGCATAATAAAAGAGTTCGCACGAGGACGGCGAAAATGGAGGCGGAGGAACAAGGTGCTGATGGATTACGTCATCAAGTCGCCGACGACAACTCATCGCTAACGGCCATTTCAGCGTTCTCAGCCCGTGTCGGTATGCAATAGGTGGTAGTCAATTTGTTGGCCGCATATGTGTTGGGAGATACCACAATACCACACGAGACGCCATTAGTTTTGTCAGTGAAGATGTGTCTGGTGGTGGTCCCAGGTCAGTTCGCACTTTGTCAGCCTGCTCTCAGTCCCATTTGTCTCTCGTGTCTCTTCCTCTCTTACTTCGCCAAGTGAAATGACGTGATTAAATTGCGCACCGGGGAATCCCCTCCGGTTGTGTCTCCGGAGCACTCGGAACGACCCAATCTCATCCCTTCTGGTACCCATCAACAGTTTGTCGTTCCTTATGCCATACAAGCCGTTCAAGTAGCCAATTTGTATCACTTTTGATCCGACTCTTACGAACTGATTGACACATATTCGCTGTTCAGCTGTGCACCGGGCTCTCCACATCAAGCAGTTTTTACAGTGTCTGTCTCTACATGCATGACTGCATTATCACTGTTTCCTTTGGCTGTGAAATGTCTTATGATTCTAACCAGTATCCGCTTCTTACCCTCCATGTTTTGGAAAGAAACCCAGCGTTTATACGACTCAAACCAACTTTTGCTTGCGTATTCGGTTGTTGTGACGGCGGTAAACTAGAAGCCAGTCGACGTTTGAGGAGAGCCAGCCCAACGACGATCGGCTGCGGCAATGACGCGAAAGCGCATGTGCACTTGGAGGCGCAGGCACGCAAAAGTGCAAGTTTTTCTGTCGCCAGTGTGTACAGCAAAGTACTCGCAATCATAACGGAACTCGCAATTGTGCATGTGCCTCCGTGCGCTCTTCCGAAGTAAATCTCTTTCGAGCAAAGTGTGTTTTTCACCTAAGAATCTATCACGCCATAGGAGCTGTATGGGCATTTGATGGTGTTGGTGGCGTGTTTCGTTCGGTCTCGGAAGGAATACGTGAGGTTCACGTTCTGTAGGCGCACTTTTATCGCCGCATCCGTGACAGGTTGCGTAGTGTACGTGCAGTCAACGGAGTCCGCAGCTACAGGCATTGGCGAGGCATCGTCCGTCAAGTCGGAGGCCGTAGACGAGCAGCGAGGCACTGCGGCGGCAATCGATGGCGGCTGGGACGGCTGTGAGCGAATGCAAATAACTCTTCCCTGCGTGCCTGACGTATTTGCGAGGCCTCGTACGGTATGTCTGGCCAGCGCTATTTCGTCGTAAACCGCGCCGTCTGACGTCGTCCTGTGTATGCGATTGAAAGGGGGCGAAAGAATGGGAAACGGGCCGGGACGCTGTGTCGGCGATACACTGCGACGCGTTCAGAGGGCGCAGGATGGGGACCGAATAAGTGAACTGACGTCTGATGGGCATATATCGGTGGAAAGCTCGGCTCCGTTCGAGAAACAACACACACGCACACCGGCGATTTATTATTCGTGTGCTAAATGAGAATGAAAAGCGCGACTGCAAAAAGAACGACGCCAAAGTGCGAAGTCATGAGAGAGAGGCTGGTTCCGAAAAACATCGTCTCCTTGAACATACTTCAGTGATTTGAGAAGAGACTTTGTGAAACCACTTTTCCTGCTGTTTTGTACCGGTGCGAATACCTCGACATACCCGTCATACTCGCAAAAGGCTAGCTAGCAGTCGTAGTTTTAAATCACCAGATCGACTAGCCCGTTATCAACGATCTAAAGAACGATTGAGCCAGTTTCAAAGAACTCTGGAGCATAGTTTGTACGAGTTCTTGTCTGATTTTCGTAGCGAGAGTGAATCATAACGGAAAGGTGTAACGTGCGTGATGGCAGAGGAGCTCGCCCCGAAGGGATTTTATGCTCCTCTGGCCGGCTGATCTTTAAAAGACCAGTCGGACGTGTTTCACGCGTCTGTCATCTGTGCTATTAATGGGCTGTGCGTTTGTACGCGCATAGTTTGTGTGACGAACCGCGCCCATTTTCGACCGACCAGCCGGCCATCAGCAAGAGAGATGATTGTGTTTGTGTGTGAACAGGGGATAGCGTGGGAAACAGCGGGCGGCAAGGTGAGAAGACAATTCCCTGACAATGACGTCATCTGTCGGCGATGATCGCTCAGTGTGTGTGGTGTATCACACCAAGCCGCGCGAACGTTGTTTATCGTCTGTTCAAGCGACGATGCGACGTCGCGTGCGGTCTCCGAGTGCGTCATCGTCGCCTGAGCGCCCACCTCGGTCGACAACGAGCCGGAGGAGGAAGGCTAAGGCAGCTGATGAGTGGCTGGGGCTGGCCCGTCATGGCCATGTGCGTTCCGATTCGCGACGACTACTAGAAAAAAAAAACAGCAACAGACTAGCACACACACATGCACATGGTTCCCACGGGCGGCAGAGCTAAGATCAATTCCGCGTTTACGTCACACACGCTTTCGCATCATGAGAGGCGGGACTGTGGGGGTTTCCCCAACCAACGAGCATGTAGTGCAAATAGCCAAGACGACGAATTCGTCACGTGAATGAGAGAGCAGCGATCTCTTATTTTATTTCTGTCGCGCCCGCCACCCCTAAACGTCTCCAGCGTTTTCAGTTTCCCATCCCATGAGTACCCATGCTTCCACTGCTTCTGCTACAGTTTTCACTTTAAGGCGGCATTCTTTTGATCAGTAATGGCAATGTTTATAGGATAGCAAAACAAATGCTTCAGGATATCGAGGCAATAGTTGCGCAAGTTTTATTTTTAGAAGGTGATGCAGAGGCTAGAGGCTGGTAGAAGCCTCTGAAAGCGTATACCAGGTGAGGCCACCATCATACACTCTTGGCAATGCCTTAATGTGGTGTTACTGAGTTGGAAGAAATTTCGTCTCGAACAAGCTGTAGCTTGAGTGCATCTACTCGAGACAAATAGCAGAATATGCGTAATTGTTATAGGTTAAGGGGGAGAGGGTTGGGAGATTCGTTTGTTATACGTGATATTTCCCTGAAGAACCTCCATTTTTGCTTTTGGTATTGGAGGCCATTTGAGTTTAGTGAAGTACTTCTTCAGGATCAAAACTTATCGAATGGTGGAACGCCGTATGGTGCTGATCGGTACGCGGCCACAGCCGCAGCGGTAGCTGCTGGAGCGGGTTCGATGCTCCATGGCATACCACCGAAGCATGCTCAACTTGCTGGTGTACAGCAGCAGGAATGGCAGCAACCACGTTCCCCAATGTCCTCAGGTTAACATTTTTCCAACTGTTCTTTGGCTCCTTGGGAGTGTTATGTTGTTTTACAATTGTGACCCGCCGTTTTTAGATGGCCAACAAGTTCCCCATCAACCTCAGCATCCTTATCCAGGAGGATATCCACCTCAATTCATGCAAGGTCGACCACCTGGGTTCCCTTGCTATCCGGGCTATCCGGCAATACCCCCAGCACAACCCAGCTATCCTGGCAGTGCACCTCCGCCGGTGGCCTATCCTCCTCATATGATGCGACCGCAACAGCCGGAGCTTGTCCGCATGCCTCAGGGACCTACTCCAGCTGAATGGGCTGCTCAACAGCAACGGGCTCTAAAGGTAAGATATTTCAAGCTAGAAGGTTAGGATTTCGATCATCGGTTCCTTTCAGGAAGGCAATCCTCCTACTCCAGCAAGTATTCCAGCACCAAGTCCTGCTACATCATCTGTGGCAGATGAGTCCATGGATGATAAATCTCGTTTGGAATCACCGTCTTGGTCAAATCAAGGGCAGGTATGATAAATAGAAGGAGAAAGGAAGTTACTAGAGTTTTCTTCCTTTTGAAGGAGTGCTTCAATTTAGCGTACTCCGCACCCTAGCGGACCTCCTCATCCATCGGGAATGATGATGCATCCGGGTATGATGCCACCGCAAAGTATGATGCCGCCTGTGATGCAACCGACCGCACCAACAGGGCCACGTAAAGAGAGTATAGTTGATAAACTTGTGAGTGAGCATTACTATCTCCAAGGAATAAACAGGTACCTTATCGGAAATTTAGGTTGGCCCCCCAACAGCGGCAAATCCACCACGGGTGATGCCTGAACGGCGAATGTTTTTTGAACGGCTTGTTCAGTTCTGTGAGCAACACGGTGAACCGATCACTATGATACCACAGGTACGATGATATCAGGAAACAGTGGTGTGGCTTCTAACGTATATGCTGCTGTAGTTTCCTTGCCGAAGGTCATCGTTGTTCAGGTTTCGAAACAGAATGTCGACTTGCACCGATTATACATCGGTGTTCGCAACCGCGGAGGTTTTGAGCAGGTAGGCTAAACTTACATTCTCATTGTTCAAGCAGTTGAGGAGAATTTGTTGGTGCTTGAGCGTCAGTGTCATCAGCACATAAAGCAAAATTAAGGTAACGAAAGATAAAGCGTGGAAGGCGATCTGCACTGAAGCGAATCCTGAGAT
>UZAF01018731.1:0-25347 GCA_900617895.1 Haemonchus placei | reverse complement strand
TCTGGACTGCTTCTTCAAGGAACGATTGTTCAAAAATCAAGGCGATGCGGAAGCTGCCTTTCTCGAGTATTTGGAATCCGAATCTCCGGACTTTTATAAGAATGGAATAGACAGACTTGTATCACGTTGGCAAACATGTGTAGAATCGAATGGGGATTACTACAAATAAAAATGTTCACTTTGAGATGAGTTATAACTTTTTGAAAAATAGCTGACGAAACGGCCAGAACTTTCCTTACAACCTAATAGTATCAGCTGACCCTACTGATCTACTCTACTTCAAGTTTGTGCCCTAATAATGGGCGCCAGAGTCATCTGAATCGCCACGAATATCGCCGCGCAATTAGCCGCACTCAGGTCGAATCGCACGAATGTCCCGTACCCGACCCACGTACGTCATGCGTCCGAGGAGGCGCGCGGCGAAGTTCGATCTGATTACGATTGTAAGTAATTAACGATTTGAACGACTTTCGCGCCTATCATTGGGGCCCAAATTTGAAGTTGAGTAGAATAGAAGGTCATCTGACCCTACCAAAGTACCCTAATTCGAATTTGTGTCGCGAAAATTGGCGCCAGAGTCGTACAAATCGTCATGAACTTCACCGCGCAATTTGCCGCACGCGTCCTCGGATGCACGAGGTGACCGTGCACCCACCATACCCAATGATCTTTTCGTAAAATAAAATACAACGGACCCGTAAGGCTGCTTTCATAGTCCGCCGGCTGGCCCGCGAGCGAGCGAGCGCGCCGGCTGGGGGGCTACTCGGCCGACGGTATCGACCAAAATTCAGTAGTGAACAAGCGGCAAGCGCCGCCCGGCGGACTATGGAAGCACTAACTGTCACAGACAACGCGTTTAATTTTACCCAGTTCCGTCACATATTTGATGCATCAAAAAATGCCTGAGGAAGTTCGTGGGAATACATCCGACGCACTCTCGATTGTGTCCGGTGCTAGCCAGATTTCGATCCAAGGTTTACAGCTTCACAACTGTAAAGACAGGTCATTGACTTGGAATTTCCGTTTTCCTTTGACTGGGCTCACACTCCAGGGATGATACATTGTTGCAGATAACATAACAAAAAATGTGTTCGCGGTCGGCAGTGGCCCTGAGTTGCTCTTCTTTTCGTTACGGCTCAGAAAAAGCTTTTCTTTCGGAAAGGTCCCAGGTGGTGAAGCAGTCTCAGGGTGCAACACTGATATTATTAAGAAAACCTTGTGAAAATTCTGAATTACCCAAGCCAATGCGGCTAACTTTTTCGCTAACTTCGACAATGAGGGGACGTTCTACGCAAATACAGACTGACTTTTTCTAGACGCGCACTTTCGGTAAAAAACATCGATATTCCCGCTCTTTTACAAACGTGGTGTTTTAAAAGCTGTATTTTTAGTCTGTTTACCCTTTTCGTGAATGGATATCAGTACATTGTCTTGTCATGAATCGTCCCTTAAGATATGTCTATAATTTGACTCACCAGAAATTATGTTTTTCTTGTGATCTACTCCGCAATTTAAAGGTTTTCGTTGCGGGGATATGGCTGAAGTCATTGATCCGGATGTAAATATTAGCCGACGTAGAAAAAGGAATCCCAAGCATGAGGTGCGTTTTTTTTCTGCTTGCTTTTGCATTTGACTTTTTTTCAAAGTGTCGCATTAATTGTGGTGTAGTGAGGTTCATCGTGTTATAAGTGCCGTCATAGTAATCGGTGCTTGTCGAGTGATTACCTCCAAAAATTATTTCTACCATAAGTTGTCTAATTCTTTACCGTAGCTGTCAAGTTTTGGCGACGTTCCCTAAGTGGACCAAGATCGAGCGACTTTTTAACATGGTTTCGTGCTTTCTATGCATCCACTTTTGGCAGAAACTAAACACGGTGCAGAACTAGACGCGCAAAAGCTCCCTACTTATTCACAATATGGATTTCACCCGTATCACCTGTCTCACCGTTGATCATAGACTCTTTCGTGATGGCGCCAGTACCGCCTCCTTCCTCTGTTGCAAGCCAGAGTAGTCCACTCAGTTTGTCGCCCTTGTTTGATAGACGCGAGGCATAGCATTCCTTACGCTCAGAGCTTTCGTGAAGAGTTTTGACCTTGGCGCTGGCTGCCCTCTTGGTGTTCGTTTGAGTCCGCAGAGATTCAGTCAGTAATGCACTGGTGTGACTGTCATAACAATATTCCATGGTGGTTCTCGACCTCCTGGTATACTTTTTCTTGGCGTAAGCAACGAGGTCTTTGTTCGTTGACAGGGTTCGGAACTCCGGATTCCACATTGCACCTAAGTGGGTAGGGGAATTAGAAGCATCGTCCTTTCCACAAGGTGATGAATGAAATTGACTGCATGTTCATCCTGCTTTTGTGGTGTCCATGTCTTCTAGGCATAGTGCAAAGCAGGAAGGACTGCAGTGTCGAAAAGGTGACTGCGGAGCTAGATATTCTTTGACTCCCTCACAGAAATATTCGTTCCCTTTAGCGTGAACAATGCAGTTATGTATATATTGCGAGTAATTATCTGTAGAAATTGTTAGTAGTTAGAAACAGTAGCAGAACCATACCGATTCTTCCCTTGACATAGTCTCAGGATAACTATGAGGATCATGGCTCGACATATGAAGACGAATTTGATGAAGATTTCATGCCAGCAAAGCGAGGCCGACTACTAAACCCCAAGGTTAATTCCTATCTTTTTTTTCCTATCCTATCATAACATTGCAGTAACAGTGTTGCTTTCAGCCACTTCGAAATCTCAACTCGTACGACTCGATTCAAAATGAAGTTAATAAAGAGAAACAACGTAAGACGCCCGCAAGAAAGCCAAAGCCGTTGAAATCCACATCAAAGCGTAAGTTTCAGTTGCTGTGGGCATGATGACGCCGGTGCTGGTCTTTCCACAATTATGTATCCACCATCGTTGAAGCCTTCATAACTTTAGGAGATGAAGCTGAAGAGACGGAAGATCCTGAAATGAGGATGTCAGCAAGGATGGTGGATAGGATAGCTGCCTTGAACGATGGGAAAAGGACTAAGGTCGTGATGGCTAATTGTTTCGAAGACAGAACGGCTCTCGACTGCATAGACATTTGCCTGAGGGAATCGGAAAATATGCAAGTACGTCTCTTTTCCTTAAACATTTTGAGTTCTATTTATTCAATAAGTTCTTTCCGTACTCCCGCTACTCAGTGCCCAAGCTAAGGGCAAAAAAAATCTAAGAAAGCAAAAAAGTAAACATCTCAGCAGGAAATTTTGAAAAGACTATACTGTGCTGATGTTCAGCCAGTAGTATTGATGAAGAGTTTTTGATTTCTTGTGCAATTTTATGTATCTTGCTCTGTAACCATAGCCCTGGAAGTTTTTGTTGTTTTAGCTTCTACAATGATCTGTTTTTTCATCTTTCTTTTCTTATTGTGTATGTATATACTCTTGTCACTCATTTACATTGACTATCGATTTTGTATACTTCCATATCAATTTCTTTTTATTTTTGGCATAGTCGACTTTTTTTTAGCTTTGTGTCTTTTCTAAACATGAAGTTTTATTAAGGAAGATGCCGTTGCACTGGCCATTGCCACAGCTGTATACAGTCTCCGCGTAGATCGAACACACAACGATGCCCAGGAGACGCGCTACACTTTCATCCGTGGTAAAAGCGATGCTGAGAAAGGTAGTGGGCAACCGCAACACGCACCTAAGCCATGCCATTCGCCGTGTTCTGTCTTGTCGTTGGTTTCATCGTAATCATAACGCTAAGACGGGTCCAAATGAAATTCTCTTCGTACTATTTGATTGTCAGGATCGCGTAGATTTTCACTCGACATGATTTGGTGCTTTGAGTTGAAAACACGATTCAGACACGGTGGGTGATAGCTTAGGTACCTCCTCCCCCTTTCTAATTACTCGTGATACTTTGAGGTATTTCTTCTCTTGTTCGTCTTTCCCCAATCAATCAAAATCTCGACCAAATGAGCCACACGGAATCCTTACTGACTGAATATCGTAGAGAAGTGGCCTTTGGTATGGGGGAGGCTTTTCGGCGGGCTGTGGTAGTTCCACTGCAATTTTGAGTGGTGTGTAGTGTTGAGTTTGTTTGCATGGCTTCCATAGTATCGTAGTGTAGTGCAGTGCAGTAGCTTAGCTACGCTTTTACTATTCAGCTTGTTCGCTTTGATACTGTGAACCTACAACACAACATTTGCATGCGGGGTCCCATCATAAGAGACATCTCTTTTGTGATCGTTTTTTGTGGGCCACAGTGCTCTGTTAGTCCTGAGGACGCTCAGTTCGGGGGTTATCGCGAACGAGTTTTTGACCGATTGAATACGCCAATAATTCTGTCCCTAAGTATTCTCCTGGTCTCGTCTAGAAAAGGGTGTTTTGTGTAAAATTTATTGGCTTTTAGTATTCATACCTCTAACACAAGTTTGGTTCGTCACCCTGACCGTGAGTTTTTTACAACCGCAATTATGGCTGGAATTTTTGAAAGTAGACTTAACAGATTATTTTTAGCTGCAGGGAGGGCCTTTCATTTCCATAGAGCAAGCAGCTTCCATTTCCAAATCCTCTGCCGCTGTCTGCACCTTTAACATAGCACTACCCCTGTGCTTTCAGTTCGTGTAATTTAATTTCTGAACTGATTGCTATTATTTCAGCAATGTTGCTTGCTACCGGTGAAAATATTGAAAACGCGAAAGAAAAAAGGAGACGAAAAAAAGGTGAAAGTAAGTTCCATATATGTGTTATATTTGCCCAATAGAATGCCTCGCCGATGATGTCGAGATTTCACTGGAAGTCTTTTTAGACAATCGTTAAACGTACTGTTGACCTACATGCTTCTGAGTTTCACTCCAGTGTTTCTCGTATCTTGACGTAGGCCCTTCATCAGTCAGTGTAATCAAGGGTTGCGTTGGTGGCCTACCTTGACGAGCATACCTCGTAAAGGACTCTCCTTTTAGAATTTTCCGCCTATTTTTTGGAAATCGGGGTTAAGAAGAGAAGTTGAAATTCCGAGTCTGGTTTTCTTTTCGTTTGCATTCCTAATGAAACCGTTGTCAGGAGAAGAAGAGGCAAGAAAGATGGCCGAGGCGGAAATGGACGAGTTCCAGAATAATGATACTGAACAAGAGGACTGGCTGAAATTATCAGGTAGTCGTTGTGAGGTCGTTCTTTCTAATCTACTTAATTCTCTAGTCTTCTTCCGAACTTAGATTCCGATACGTTTGACTACACATTTGGCCTGAAATTCCCAATAGGTGGTAGTTTTTTGCAACATTGGAGTTTCACACAGGAGCTACTTGAGAGAGTTGAATGCAGACGCCTTGATGCTAGAAAAAATCGTCGAGTATGTTTGCACTGTGTTCTACAATTCTTAAAATCTGTCATTCAATGGCTAATTCAGAAGAGGAAATTGATGTCCTGGAAGAAAATTCCGCCGTTGAAGTTTTGTTCGACATACACGGACTTCATGCAAGTGAGTTTTTTCAATACGCTTTACGATGGTTTTGCTGAAGGTTCGTTTTTTCCGAAATTCAGCATATTTTTTGTAGGCAGCTCAGTAGGTGGTCGAGCTAGCTGAAAGTAAGCCCTTTTTCGGTTTACGTTGTTATCGTCCTCTTCATTTGTTCAAAATTTAGCCGCACCGCTTCCTTTGATCTTGCAGGGTAACTCATCGAACTCTTTTCTTACTCATCTTTTAATGCAATTACTGAAATGGCACAAACTTGCTTGCTTGAGGATTGGAGGTTGTTTTTTACATGATCTGGGTAACAGCATCTCTTGCAGGTCACTGCGAATCTTGAGTCGGATCGAATCGATGCCTTAGCTACTTTTCAAGCACGTAGGGACATCACGGGAAAAGTTATCATGCTGCATGACGCGATGATCAGGAAGCCCGTTTCACAGAGCAAGTACACAGATGACGTGCAACTGTCAACTCTCAAACACTGTAGAGGTGATCTATCATTTCTTAAACCTTGACCGATTTCACATTTTCCTATCATATATTTTTGTCTTTCTTTTGAGATATGTTATCAAACGCACTGCAAAAGGAACCAGTAACGTGGGATCACTTCTTGCTTGATGACAATCCGTTACTATACAAGTCTGGCCAATACCTGAGGACCGGCGACATGACCGGTTACGTTCTGCAGGAGCGCCCCTTTTATCATCATTTCGATCCTGAAGAGGAGTGTATGTTGCTATCTTTTCCACTTTATTAAATTTCTCGCTCACCGACCATAGTCTCATCCTTTCGCCAGTTGGAGATATACGTAATACATTAAGCAGTGTTTGAAAAAATGGGTTTGAGTAGATGCATTTACTAGAGTTGGATTTTGAGTGCGCGAATATGGTTCGAACTGTTGGGTAAGTTAAAGAATTTCAGCCGCCGATGATCCTAGAGATAGGTACAATTGTGTGGAGAAGAATGCAGATAAGACTCTTTATACCTTCAAAAAACCACCTAGAGGAACTGCATTGGGGAGACTGGCACCACTCATTCGCGTTCCTGTCAATAAATATGCAAATCCCAGGAACAGGAAGATTGAAGACGTGGGTTTTCTTGTTTATGTGTTTTCTAGTAGTTACTTGATGATTCGATGAGTTTTTAGATGTATTTCAAAGAAAGTGTAGAAGTTAAGTCAAGTGTCGATGAAAGGGATAAACTCGATCTTGTAAAGCTTACTGCCGATGCGAGGAAACAACTAGAGAATCGAAAAGTTGTAGGTTTCAAAACATAACCAACATCTTCATGTAACCTTTAGTCCAAGAGTTGTTTTCAGACTGCAGCTGATGTTTTTCTTGTCAATTTCCATTTCTCGCCGTCACCAAGTGTGCAAGAAGCTGGGACAGATCTCGAAGAAATAGAAGGATCCAGGCCCGCTGGTAGAGGTTCACTTCTGAGTCGGCTGAAAGATGAGCACGAGAAACAAACGGCCATCTTCGAAAATTTACGGAACGAACTTACTCAGGCAGCGCGAACGCGATGCAACAGCGTGGTTAAAGAGTGTTGCGAAGCCAGAGCAAATCTTTCTAACGATGCTGACAAAGAGGAGGTTGATGAAGAAGATTTCAAAGAATGGAGGACTTCGCGTTTCCTCGACATTATCGAACCGAAGAGAGAACTGACTTTTTTTGACACTCTTAAAAATGTCTTCTCCAAAACCTTCGATCTACCCACTATGAAAGACGATGAATCCGAATCCCGAAAACAGGATGTGGCCTCGATTTTGGGCACTGGCAGCGATGTTGTAGAATGGAATGTACCTGAAGATGTTATTTTCAACGACATCATCGATTTTGTGGTAGAGTAACTGTTGAACAAACTCAAAGTCACCAATGTTGCTATTTTAATCTATATTCAGAAGTGTGGAATACACAACGATGTGCGATATATGGATGCCACCTATCATATGAAAGTTTTCAAATTCAGGGTCTCTGTTGAACAAGCACATGAAAGTTTAAGGTATTTCCCATCTCGGTTTTGCATGACCACATTTGATATCCATTTTTCTGAAGCAGAAGTTCCGTTGTAACATTAATTTTGTAAAATGATTCTCTTTTTTTATTTCACGTTTCTTCTTTCCCTTTAAGATGCATCCTCAATTATTTAGGCGAGCGGAACGTGTTGGCGTTGGAATGGCTCCTGAAGAATTGGCTGTCTTAAAGCAAAAATGTTTTCGCCCAGGCAGATACAACGGAATCGCTGATAGCGGCGAAGTATCGGTATGAACCACTTACGTGTACAAATTTTATTCGAGTATCGGTCAACATTCGCGCCGGTGTCACCTCTTCTAGTCTTGTTAACATCTTTCTTCTTCAATCTGAAAAAGAAACGATCCTAGTATGACTAACGGAAGTACTGTGCGAGTGGTGCCATAGTTTATACTGCCTTATCCCGACTACATGCTATGCTTTTCAAATCTTGAAGAATTTCTTTCTCACGCAAGGCAGAATCATTTCATTGTTCACATCTCAATGGGTTTTCATTTCAAATAAGAAAAAAGAACCGTGAATTTTTTTTTGAATTTCTGCAAATTCGTTATAACAATTACGTGTTCCAGGGTAATTGTGTAACGGCCGTAATTGTCTAATCAACAGTTCGGCTATGTTAGCCTATCAGTGTCCAACACTGCTCATCTGGGATGAAATTAGTCAACGGAGTGTTCGTCGTATTAGAACAGGATAATGCTCTCTTAGTTTGCACGTCCGCTTTGTGGATATCGCGCTCGATGTCGCAACCTGAGATTTTTCATGAAGGCTCGACCTGCCCCCCNCAATTTACCTTGTTGTCGAACAGGCAAAAAAAAACATGCGAAACACGACGTTTGTGCTTTATATATATAGGGGTTTAGTCGAAATTAACGTTGAAAGACGAAGTTACATAAAGCTACAGCCATACCTCGATTTTCTAATGGTGTATTATCACTATCCCCCTTCTTCCGTGTGTTACGTGTTGTAAGACGTACATTGCTGCTGATTGTTGACTCTCTTCACTGATCGGCCTGTTGCTGCAACGGATTGTCCTGCGAATCCGAATTCAAATAGTGTGCGAATTCCTTTTGTGTTCGATTAAAAAACACCAAGAAGTTTTGCACGACTACGTGAGTTTTTTAGGAAGAGTGCCACATCAAGCTCCGGGGTTCCTTCCTCTTATGATACCTGTTTATCAGAGCAAGCCCTTCAGCCTCAGGCGCGGGGTGGTGCTGGTTACCAAACTCGTTTGCGCGGATTAAGACGCTGAGTCTTACATGCGTCGGCTCCAGTAATCGTTGGTAAGGCTAAATGCTCATCAAAAGGGCGGACGATTCCAAATTTAAGTGAAAGGCGTGGGTGCATTTCAAGGCGGCGTTAGGAAATTGAGAAAGCCTAAACAATCTCACAAGGATGGCGATTTATGGACAGAATTCCCTTCTTGGCCGGGACTCAAACGCGTACCTCTGCTTTCCGCGCACCGTGCTCTGACTCTTACACTAACAAGACTTCGCTTGCCCTCGCTTTTTTATCCTTGTGAGACTTTCGCATCGCGTACTGCGGCGATACAACAGCAATTAACAAAACATCAAGTCAAAACAAGGCTGAATAATATTTTCCTCATTTGATGTTTAGAGGAGTGAATGATAAAAGTCATTTTGATGTTGAATATCTTGACTCTACGATGCACCAATGCAGTCGGTTTTTTTCTGGACTGTAGCAGTAACAAATTTCATTGTACAGGGTATCCCAAAGTTGTGGAGGGTCAAATTTCTAAACTTCTGAGGCAGAAATAAGTCATTAATTACACTCCAATCGCTTTTCCTACAAGATGCGTAGTACCTGAAGAGAGACTCCCATATCGTTTAGATGGTGAAGGCTCGTTAAATGGGACTTGCAATCGTTCGTATGGAGTAGACGGAAGGGCAGAGTAAAATTACTTCTGATTCCAATAATGACCATACAGAAGGCAATTAAACTATACAGCGAAGCAGAGTTATTCGAAAACAAAACCGGAAGAGGCAAAATTATAAATATTCGAAGGTGTCGATGGTGCGAATTATCAAGCCGAAGTTTCGTTGCCATTCCTATTATATCCAGAAATACTTCATTTCCGATCTCAAGAAAGTGTGTAAGGTTAAAAATGCAGAATGTTGTTCTCGCTTATGAGGGAAACACGAGACTACAATGGCATACATGCGGTCAAGATGCGACGAGTTCAGGAACAGACCTCGGACTTCTATCCGGGCTACAGGGGTTTTTTGGGATGTGCTTGCAGCTCATTGTTGCTCATTATGTATGCAGACTTGCATGTAGATTCCATTGTCATTCTAGGCTTAGAAGCTTGAAAACCTGCAATGAATATGCGCTCATAATTTTGGGTTACTGATACTGATGCTTTGAATCCCGGACGAAAACACTCGTGGTGTGGAGATTGAATCTTGGAAATCAGGCCTTTCATCGCTCTCCATTTATTCTTACCAGATCATTTCAACATTGAACAGTTGTGAGAATGCGTTGTATTCAGTTGAGCGACAAGTATTTACAGAGGTTCTATCGCGTCGATCCATGGTGCATGACCAGTTCAACGCTGCTATTTTCTGAGCAATATTTTCGCTGCTGTAACTATCCACGGATGTATGTTCCTATTTAAAATTTATGTTTCTTCTTTATGGGATCAGTGCCTTCTTTATAATTATGGTTATTGCAACCAATCCATTACGTTCAGGGAAGGTCGCTTGCTCCAACTTCGTAATGACATCCATGAGGCGGCGAAAAAGATCTCAGCTAGTTCTTGGTACCATGTAACTGTCAGATATCAGGAAATCGAGAAGGATCGCCGGAATTGGCTAGAGCGCCTTAATGAGGCAGTTGCTCTTTATGTTTCTTACATGGACAAACCGCAAGAGAAGTCACTTCGAGATAATCGAAGTTTGCCAAAAATATCTAGGCGCTCTTTGCCGCCGAAGTCCCACACGCAAAATAGTCAGAAGGCGTTGAACACGCCAACTCCACGTCACTCACATCCTGATACTGCTGAAGTATGCATCGACAGGGAAAATTCGCAACATTCGCTCAATGAGTAAGTACTTCCCACAATTTTTTTCTTTTTTTTTGTAATGGGAGCAGTGAAGAAGGAAATAAGAGCTCGTCAGAGATACCTTTTTTGGAATATATTCAACTACCGCTTCGGATCCTCTCCACAAGAATAACAAAAGCCATGGGATCAATCCGGCTACTCTGCCTGTGTTAACTGTGCTATATTTAGCTCTTCTAGTTGTGAGAGCTAAGTTCCAAAAAACGCGAATTTAAAACTAATCGTCCTCTTTTTGAACCTTTATGTATGCGGGTGTAAAGCACCTTATCGTACTAAAGCAACAATGGCTGCTTTCATAGTATGCGATTTGTCCCGCGAGCGAGCGAGCGACGGGGTGGTGCTTGCCCTCGTTTACAACTTAATCTTGGTCGATCCCGCCGGACGAGTAGTCCCCCGTCGCTCGCTCGCTGGCCAAATCGCGGAATATGAAAACAACCAATTCTTTAAAAGCTTTTCTTGATGCAATTATGGATAACTGATGTTTCATCTGTTCATGCCACTCCTATGAGTACCAGATTTATCCTTTATGTTAAGCAAGGGTGTGAGCTGCAATTAAATTGGAACGGCCTTGATGATTATATAAGATAAATATATTGCCGTCAGTCAATCCCTTCCTGGATAAGCCCCGCGTCCAATTTCCATTCAACATCATACTGGCGTTCATGTACGTGTATGTAGCCTATACATTGGCCTGCGATGGACAGCCGATGTACCAAATCAGTGCCTTTAAGCTCTCCGACTGGTTTGGTGCCCATCAATTGCCCTCAAATGACCGAAAAAATGGGTTGGCCCGGGCGTGTACGGTCTGATTCGAATTGTTTTTCGCATCCCGGATCCTCTTTATCTGACAATGGGCCCCCGACAGTTCACGACTTCCACTTCACTTGAAGAAAATGAGCAGTAAGGTTGCACAAAATACTCTCGAGATCTGTAGGTTGTCTCTAGAATTCGTGCTCTTTTCGAACACGGTTCGATTCAACTATATTCCGAAAAAATGCAGTATCGGTGCACATCATATGCATCATCGCTATCGAAAATTTGTTACTAACGACTAGGCAGAGCGTGGATGCCTCACCTGTTGGGGACAACAATAGATGGTAGTCTGAAAGTGCTAGTTCGGGGCTACAGGGAGAACCGGTGGAATTTCCCAGCTAAGTCTTAACATTACGGGATGTGACTTCTCCGAGACATGTAGACTGTGTTCCGGTGTTCGACAATAATTTATATCTGAGGATGGGTTCGTGTTTTTGATAGGCCGTCCTTAAATTCGTGAAAAGCTTGCTTATTTCTGCGTGTGGCGATACTGTACTGCTCAGCCCTCTAATAAGGTTTTCCTAGTTTTTCCCTAGCTGTAAAAGCTGTGGTGATATCAGTTTCACGGCGAGTGCATTGGTCATTGAAGTCAAACAAAGCTTGAGAATCGTATATTTTCAGAGAAATTCTCGATGGTGGTGACTTCACATTCCCTGAAGATGATCTTTGTGCTAATGTTGAAGAGGAAGTTCGCGCTATCGTTGATCGACCTGCTGAAGGAAGCGTGGAGGCATCTGCTCAACAGAACGATGTCATCCCTGACACTTCTAATCGAAAAGGTGAGTACCCTTGCTAAATGTAGAGCGCACACGTCTGCGTCTATCGTATATCGTTCTGTCACGAAACTAGGTACATATCAACATTTTGAAGCGTACGCTTCGTTCCAGTGACTCCCGCACTTACACATCAGCACGGTAGCATTTATGGAAAACAAGCTACATTGTAAAACACAATCCACCCTCTCTGATAGCACAGTTAGGACTCATTTATACCTTGGTCAACTCATCTAAAGGAAGAAGACTAAGATAACTGGACAATGAGAGACCCCACGCAATAGCGTAAGGCATATAAAGCATGGTACCATAAAACCTTGTAATCTCAAAAAGCACCAAGAGAAGTCGGACAAAGTTTGAGATTATTTCGGCATGGGCCGCCTATGAAGGGCGGGACATGGATCGACGTAGGTGGTGGTGCCAAGAGCGAAACGTTCTGATTTCGGTTCAGAAAAGCCCAGACTCTGGTGAAAAGAAGCAGAGGTGAGGAGCGCGTCAAGAATTGAAACCAAGAAGCTTACTCGCGTTGAGGGAGGCGTCTCCTTAGTGGGCGGCACTTTCTGCATAGTTTCCCAATACGATTTCAACACAACCTACAAACCAGAATCTTGTTGAGGGGGTAGGAGAGTGGGGGTCGGATATCTCTGGTCAAGCATTCTTTGTTGTTATGCACGCATTAGCGTGCCTAGCTCAACTATTATATCAGTGACAAGCAGTAGTGACATCTGCCTTATAGAACGAGCGTTATGAAATTTTTGTAAGCTCATGGCGTCGTCGAAAAGAAAGAAGTGAAAACTGGCTAGTTTTTTGGTGTTCAACAATCCCCTTTTGGACAATGCCTAAGAGTCCGACCCTAACATCATTGATTGTTCTTTCAAGAATTACATTTAATTTTATCATTTTCATAGATTGTTATTGCTATTACATTCGTTATTTTTACTACTGTTTCGATTATCAATATTGAATTGATCACCTGCCACTCGTATCATCTGCCACCCGTTGATTATCTATTTCCTCCATTGGGCCTCAGCAACGTCTCTATTTGTCCGTGTCGCGAGTCACAGCAGTCCAGTGGATCGTCCACTCTCGAGGGAAACGAAACACAGCACTCTTTTCCATCGGAACTTTTGTGCAGGAACCTAACCACCGCGCTGGCGCTCTCTGGGTACTCGTTTAACTTTCCCAGGGGACCATTCAGTAGCCCTTTTTCAACAGGAAGAACTGTGTGGCCCATCTGATATTCGATTCCTTAATGTAGTCACGGTGTCCCTGATCAGCGTTCGTTAACGGAGCGCCGAGCTCCGGATTCCACTGTGCACTTGCGTCTATAGAGAATTCCGACATCGTTCTTTCCCCAGCGCGTTGAATGACGTTTATCCTTCTTTCGTGGAGTCCAACTTCCCAGGGTGTGCGTCAAAGTAGGAAGGTTGAAAGAGGACAAATACAATGTGGCGCAGCGCTCACCTAGACCTTTTCTACACTGCGGTGTTCTTCGTCAAAATAAAATATCTTTATATAAACACTTTTAGCACTAACCGTACTTTTAGGCAAAACCAAGTTGGATATCACTGTTGAAGAACCACCAAAGAAAAAAGAGAAGAAAATCAAAACAGAGCCAGAGGTGAAGGTGGAAGTGATAGAGCAAGAGTGGGTTATTTAACAAATACTTGTTATAATTTAAAACCAGCCAGAACTTTCACCATCATCATCCTTCTTAAAGTGCTTATTCCAGGTACTTCGTAAAGTCAGAAGTGCATGAGCCGTTCTCACTAGAAAATCGCTTTTCTATTGTGGATCGTCGTTGCACTACGCGTGGAGAGGATGTAACGTTTTTGAGAAGGAAGCCTCCTCCCCGACGTTCACTAAAGGAGTACAAATTTGAAGATTTTGTGAAGCCCGGGTTGATCCAGAGGGTTCGTCTTTGTTGGCTTGGGTATTTGTCGTCGTTGCTAACCTTTCTATTTGAGCCATTTTAGGGTCACTATCCTGGTATAAAGTTAGAAATCAAGCGGTCACCGAGCAGCTCAGAGCTGCCATTCAACGGCACACTCAAAAGGTCGTCGACAAGTGATGAATCTTCCCAGAAAAAGGCGAATCTCCCTGAGGCTGGTGATGATGTTTGCGACGAATGGCTGACCACCTACGGAGGATTTCGTGTTTTGCCGGAAGAGTATGCTCACCTAATTTTTCAGTAGAGGATTTCAAATAAACAGCTTGTTGTTTACAGAGGTCCGACTGTCTTGGAGAACGGTACTACCTCTGAGGCGCCATTACCATCTTTAAAAGGAGAGGGTTCGAGGTCGAGGACCATTTCCGAGAACGAGGGTGCACCTCCAGATTTCTTAGATGACAGTTTCAATGATGATGTATACTATCCTGACAGTGACGATTCATCTAGAAAAGATCGTTTCGAGGATATTCGACCCGATGAGTTCAAAGCGTTAGGTATCGATGTCAAGGTGAATTTTGTAGAGCAGTTGACACCTGATGATTCAGAATCGACCTTCATATTCCGAAAAAATATCCTTCAGAATATCGTACCAAAAAAGGATTTTTATGCAATGACGAAGGAAGAGCGGGCAGCTGCCGTAGCTGCTGAATTCGAAGCGATTGATGCATTAGGACCAAAAAAAGAAGATGGCTATGTGATAAGTGTAAGTGTTTCTGATTTCTTGTTGCCCTTTTTGTTCTACTGACAATGCTCGAATGTTGCAAGACTTTTGGAAAAAAAAATCGAAACAGCGACATCGCTTGAACAGATTGAGTTTTATTATGATATTCACAGATAATGGATTTCTCATGCCGTGTGGTTCCTTATCACTTGAATACTGCCAAAATGAAGCGTGTGATGAAGTCAATTTTGTCCAATCCTCTTGTGAGTCGGTTTTTTATTCTTGATTTTAGGCTCAGGTAATTTGCCAACGATTTTTCTTCATCAAATTGCTTATCTCTTTTTTTTTTTGCTTTTTGCCCATTCTTATTTTTCGTGTCTTTCTCCCCTTTGAAGGTTTCACACAGAAGGAATAATGCTGAGGGAGATAAATGCGAAGTTCCTCGAACAAATAGTGCTAGGGTCAGAGACAGGCCAGCAAAATACAGTCTGAAACGTATCGTGCCGGAGTTTTTTGAGGCCGGAGGCGTCGTGGCGGTGAAGTTGATCAATGTGTTGCCGAGTAGGTCATATGTAGCTGCCGCTTTGGCAGTATTAGCCTTTCCAAAGATGTTCATTGCCACGAAACAAGCCTCGAACCGATTGTCAGTGGAAGCAGCAAACCATTGATTCCTTTGAATACACCGGAAGTCTCATTTAAGTGCGAGTCCTTATTGCATACAGGTTGGATGAGAGAAATGATTGCGACGTTCGTGTTCAATTGAATGAAATAACCATTTATGTGCTATTGTATTACCCCAAAACGGCAGTGACTAAATGATGCCAGTTGTGTTGTGATGTCTGTTTCTGCGACAGAGGCGAGCATACCTTAACCCCTGAGCGGCTCCGGTCGCATAGTGGTTTTTTGTGCATTCTTTCCACCAGTGTTGCAGCTGGCAAGTTGAACATTATGGAAATTTGATTGGAAGTGGCGTTTCTTTTCCTCCGGACTTCTGGTCAACTAACAATTCTGGGGTTAAGAAGTATAATGCTTGAATACGGTTTCCAGGCATGGTACTTTTTGATGAGATCGTGAAGATCTTCATTCACCTTGCACAGGAAGCGGGCACAAGCAAACGGCGACATTCGGGGAATGAAAGGCGAACTTTGAAGCGAGACACCAGAGAGTTCCTTTTCACGCATCTTCTTCATTGACTTTCTAGCATCTGCTTTCAAAGATTGAATAGTTTATCAATGTCTTCATTTCACAGGAAGTTTTTCTGAAGCGTTCATATCTATAGTAGAAGAGGCTCTTCTTGGATCCATACACTTTCAAAGCTTCAAGCATATCTGGTCAGCTCAGTTGGTGCAGTCGAATCATCGTTTGCTCATCTAAACTTAGGTAGTCAACCTCGAAGCCATCCTTGCATTTGTTGAACATGTGTTGAACCAATCATTTCGACCAACGTCTTCGGTCGAGCACGGATTCTCGTTGTTGCTCCTATGGTTGATTCCATCTTCTTTATCAGTATCTATGGCCTTCGAATGAAATGTACTGTTCTCACATGCAGGCTGCTTGTTGATCGCCAGTGTCGTTGGGAGCGCGCGCAGATGCCGACGCATCATTAGATTAATATATGAATTTCGCGTTCGCATAGTGTTTGATACGCTGCTTCTTATATTTATCAAATCAGTGATCAGTAAGCAGATTAAGCTGATCGGATAACCAAGAGCTCATTTTACAGCTGGTATTAGACTAGCTTCGCTTACCTACGCTATCTGCAGATATTTCTCTTTTCTGATTATTCAACGTGCTAAACTATCCACATTTCATTTGTTTCCACACTAAACACTTTGGATTATCTGAGCAAATTCTGGTCCAGTACTCATATACGGTACACGTTAATAAACGACTTTTTTTGTTTCATTTTCAGCTTGCATACGATAAGGTGCTGTACACTAGGAGAGCCTTGTTAGCTCGACGTAGAGCTGCGGAGCGTCACAAGAGTCAAAAAGCTGGTCCTGAGGTGTACTTCAAAAAGCTTGATCGAACTCTCGATTCCAGCTTAGGACCTGTGGCAGAGAAAATTCTGGAAGAGCACAACCCCATCGATATCACTGCTATAGGTGAGGACGATGTATCTCGAAATTTTCATTCGAAACAGCAGTTTTGCAGATTCGGTAATATCCTGCCTCCTAAAGTTCAACTTATTTTGCGGTGATGGTATACGTGACCGAGCTGCATGGTCACTTATACCATCACATCAAAGTACATTATCATGCTACACTTATTCCTCTAATTGTAAGTGGATTTTTGGGAGCGAATTGTACCGAATGGGTTGTAGAACTTCTACGATTCCACTGATTTCCAGTAATCAGTGATAGCCTAAAAAGTGCGTTGCTGAAAGGATAGCGGGTTCATCGAGGGATAGTTCTCACCAGTGTTTCCTTGAGTCGAATTTAATTATAATTTCAATTTATCGTCAATATTACTCACTATTTTCGGAGGAGTATTGCGTTCAATCTCATTGTGAGAAGTGATGCCTATGAAGGAGTGACAGTACCAGCATAATCTGAAGGGTATGTGGACGAACGTGCGTACGAGGATGCGCGCGGCAAATTGTGCAGCGAAGTTCGTAACGATTTGAACGACTTCAGCGCCTATCATTGGGGCCAAAATTTGAAGTTGAGTAGATTAGAAGGATCATCTGACTCTACTGAACTACTCTACTTTGAGTTTGTGCCCCGAAAATTGGCGCCAGAGTCGTCCAAATCGCCACGAACTCCGCCGCGCAAGTTGCCGCGCGCATCCTCGGACGCACGTTCGTCCCGTCCCCCCAGTCTGAATACTGCGTATTTCGGGAGGTGGTGTAGTGGCAAGTGACGCCTTTCGCAGACGCTTGATCGAGGGACGGAGGGTATGGGTACTTACGTGCGTTCGAGTATGTGCGCGGCAAAGTTCGTAGCGATTGAAACGGCTCTGGCGCTTATCATCTGGGCACAAATCTGAAGTAGAGTAGATTAGTAGGATTAGCTGATACTAGTAACCTACTCTACTTCGAATTGGGGCCCTAGTGATAGGCGCTAAAGTCGTTCAATTCGCCACGAACTTCGCCGCGCAGTTTGCCGCGCGCACCGCATTTCCTCCGGCGCACGTAAGTTCCATCCCCCGGGACGGAACATTCACCCAGAACTGGATGGACACGGCAAACCGCGCGGCGAAATTCGTGGTGATTAGAACGGCTCTGGCCCCTACCATTGGGGCACAAATTCGAAGTGGTATAGATGAGTAGCATCAGCAGGCCCTACTTATCGAATCTACTTGAACTCCGTGCCCCAATGATAGGCGCCAAAGCCGTTTTAATCACCGCAGATTTCGCCGCGCGGTTTGTCGTGTCCATCCTGTTCTGTGTGAATGCACCAATACCCAGCATGATCCGGAGATTATCGGATCTAACCGCCAAGGCCGACCAAATTTCCATTCCTCATGCGCGCTTTATTGTAACAGCCTCGGCTGAGAGGTGGAGTATTAACTAGAACATCGGGTGGCCACCGTATGTTGTCGTATCGGCCATATGCGCATTTAATACGCCACTAGGATTCCGTGTAGAGCTCGAATGCTCGGCTGCATTCCAAAAGGGTTTGATTAACGCCGAAAACTTCATCCTTGAGCCTTTTAGTCTTAAGGAATGGCTATAACATGAAGGAAATCAATAATTAATGGGTAACTGGGAGCGGCCTGAACTACGAAGACAGAAGATAAATTCTAATGTCTATTACAAGCCTGCAATTAAGAGTGATAGAGCCTCAGCATCGAATCCTAGTCGTACCGCAACCGTTCTGCCGTGCTCATTTTTTTAAAATATAACAGCTTTCCAGATCCAATTGATGTGCTCGAGGCCGTCACTTATCGAAATTTGGATGACAATGGTGATGGCGATGGTACGACCAAGAACCAGTACGATTCCACGAGCGCTGGTGTAGAAGAAAGTATGAAGCAGTTTGCTGCAGAAGTTCGTCAGGCAGATTTCAAAGTCCAAGGTCCACTTCGTTTCGAAGAATGCTAACGACTCTTTTCTACTATTTTGAAATACAAGGGCAGAATTCTCAGCTGAAGTGGCCATTAGCAAGGCTCGAATACGGCGTATCAATTCTCACATCGGAGTTCTATTGTTGAGGAATGATGATAAGTTGTTTACGAAGTCGACAGTAGCAACGTGAAGGGGCGGCATAGTTGTCAATGGGCTCTTTATAGGGATGATTTATAGGGTTCGGATTTCTTGCGGATGTCTGTGGTGTAGGTATTATTACGGGTGACTCCTTCGTCTTGAGATTTTTTGAGACAATTTTCATTGTCATTTAAAGTGGGTTAGATGTTCTAATCTCACCACACACCTCGAAACTTCGTCCTTGCTGTTACATCGTTTCAACTCGTCCTCCATTCTCTGTGTTTAATGTCGACCTCAGTATTTTTCAGGGCTTCACACTTTTTCTTCTGTCATGCAGTGCTTACCGCGAAGAATGGGAAATTCAGGAAAGTATGTGAATGTTGCTAATGCCCTCGCTGTGACCCTTTATATGTGCAACGAAAATGTAAGTTTATCTCGTCCTTCATTCTAGTGTTGTTTATAAGTTGTGCTGGACTACTTTGTCATCCTCAGCCGCCATTTTCTCTTCTCTTCCACACCCTCTTCCTTTATGCTATTGAAAGTGATTCTTCAGACCCTTACTTTGGTTCAAGAAAGAGACGACGAGGTGGATAAAAATGAATCTGTGAATGAAGGCGAGCCATGGATGGGCAATTTCATAATAACCAATGCTCCAGACGTGGCATCATTATTGGGGCAAAATGGTGAAGCCTCTAAAGGGGTCTCTGAAAATACCTCTAATCATATCGAAAGCATTGATGATGATGCTGATAATAATCGTATTTTCTCCTAGCTGAGTTGTTTGTTTGTTTGTTGCATGCTCAATTTCTTCCATCTTTCCACCCCTGTGCTCTTTTCTCGAGTGTTTGCATTGATTTCAGCCTCCATTGAGCTTTTTGACTAGATTTTTTTCGGACGCAGATGATTTTACTGGCTGTTAAGAAGAAGTGTACATTTGTATCAAGTAATCAGATATGATTCGCAATGTTGGGCCTAGCTTTTCTAAACATCTTTCCGACTCAGTTTGAGTTGCCTTCAATACTGCTCGTTTTTTACCTCGCTGCCACTATTTGATATAATTTTGCTCTAAATATTACTTTTCATTGGTCCGCAGTATGCTTAAAGTATACTCTATCTTACTCCCGACCTCAATATTGATCTTTTTTTTAACTTGATCTCAATTATGACTTCGGGGCCTGCAGCTCTCTGATCCACAGTGAGTTTAACTCACTCTCATGATACACCTATGGATCATTGGTGCTGCTCCTCACTTAGTTTTTTCATGTGAATAATTTGGCTGGAGAAGTTTTTGATAAAATGGCATTTTTCTTGTGTAATTTATTGAAGCTCTGTAATAAAATTCTGTAAACTGTTGTTTTGTGAACCATAATAACATTTGTAATTGAAGGGGCCTGGATGGTAACGCAAATAGGTTTGAATACATATGGAATTGCCTTTGAGCAGGTTTTTCGTGAAGGCAATAGAAAAATTGGAGAAAGATGGAATGGTCGAACTATTGACGAACTAACATTTTCCATATTCATATCAATAGGAAAGGTTGCCAGCATCCATTACAGCCGCTCACGCTACTTCTTAGTAATCGAGCGACTTCATAGTACATCGCAGTCCGACGTGAATTTACCTTCCTCCACAGGCACGACGGATGTTTGTGGCTGATGTCATGGCTCGGACATGGTGCAGGCGAATCAGCTGAATTTTCACAAAACTGCTTGTTCCACAAAGTGCGCTATGACTGGCGCTCGCAGTAATGTTCACAAAGTGATCTTCGTCAATCGAGGTGACAGTTATGGAAGTTTAATGAGCCGTTGGGAGATAAATGCAGTCTCCTCGTGAGATATGTCCATGCTCGTTTTTCCATTGCCCACGACTCTTCTTTGTGATGCTTTTCAATGAGGATCTGTTGAACTGTAGGAATGGGCATTCATTCGACTTCTCTTTTGTAACCTGCATTTTCAGAAAGGAATCTGAGCATTTCTCAGAGGGGCTTATGTCACGAAGTGATTCTGTCAGCACTTCCTGTTTCCACTTCTTCTTATACCTTAAAAATCTTTCGGCACATGAACATCGCTGTCAGCAGTTCATAATGATTCACAACCTTCCAAAAATTTCTGCATTTGAATCTCTGCAAACTTGAAATTCTCCTTGACGGGAGAATTGTTTGCGCCACTCCAATAATAACCTATACGGCAGAGGAAGTTAAATGAAAGTATGAAACCTGAGAAATGGAAGCGTACTGGACGCATACACTGCAAAGAACAACTGTGGTTCTACCTCGAAATGTCGTGAAAACTCGCATAGAAAGATGATCTCAAAGAATGTTGAGAAAATCGTGTCAAATGCAAAAAGGAACCTGCTTGCCGACATCAACACTCAGGCTGGAATTGTGAGAATTTCCCTCCTCTTTTTTCATGAGAAATGTCACCTAGCCAAATTCGCAAAATCAAAACAGTATCATCAACCGAAACATAGCAAAAATACTTTTTTTTACTGTTCCAACAATCTAATGGACCTTCATTTACCCGAAGAGTCTGAAAAATACAGTGGTGTATACTTCCGACAGGGTCCTCTATATGAGCTTTTTGCCAACGTGGTACCTCGTTCCAATTAGTCTTCTTGGGCTCACGATAGCGATCACTCGAAGTGATCACTACCTGCGCGTATACTTCAGGGAATGAATCCCCAAATATGTTCCATTGTTTTGAGGTTGGGCTATGTGCCAGCCAAGGCAGAAAGGGCACCTGGCGATGGCCCAAAAAAACTCGGGTGCTTGGGCTGACGTGAAGGATGTATTAAATTGCATGGAGATAAAATTTTCATCCCGATATCCATTAGGTTAGAAAACCATGGCGTATATATCCTGATTCACGCTACTGTCCAGGGCAGATATCAGAATTGTATTACGCTTTCGACGACTTTTGCAGCTGTCTACAACTGGCTCTGAACTCTTCTCTGAGCTGAAGAACTTGTTCTTCGTGTTCAGCCTATCCATTCTTTGCCACATTTCTACAGCTTGTCTTGAAGTTCTGCTCTACTCTACGCTAACATAGTGTGGTCACCCGCATACAGGACGGTCTTCAGTGCTTCCTCCACAACCTGGTTACCAGATGAACTCATCTCTTCGGTATGAAATNGGGGGGGGGGGGGGGGGTGCCTTCAATGTAATTGCGTCTCGAACCATAAAATCTCCCTTTCAATTACGTCTCCAAAAAAGAAAGTAAGCCAATAGTGCACCTGAAGTTCTCTTTACAAGTTCAAATAGAATATGAGACACATTACTAGAGGGTGAATGAATCCATTAGGTGCCCTGAACGTTGAGAATTCCCATATATGCCCATTCCAGCTTATGATAACATAGCCTTCATGGGTACACCACCTTTTCGACGTTATCAGTGGCAGTATGGCGGACATGAAAGAAAAAGAGCAAACTAATTTTCTAGACATTCGACTTTTCTACGATGGCTACTTCTTTTCAGCCCTAATGTGTATTGCTGGCACTACTCTGAGCTTAGCTGTCCTTCGTACATAATCCCCGATTTCACCGCGTGGTCGTCAGCGATAGCCTTCTCCCTCCGTAGATAGTTCCTCAACGTACCGTTCAGCTTGAGTTGAACCAAATGAAGTGGAGCTATGACGCTCCCATTCCTTCGGAACACTTCACTCATTCGTGGACAAAGAAAGTGTAGTGGAAAGGGTAGCGATTGAGGTTTGATACACGTAATGATCGGAAACCCTTCGTACAATTTTCATCTTTCATGCGCCGCGCAGAATGATGTTCCGGATGCGATCGACGCGGACGACATTTTATGACCACCTGTCGCCGATGTCTCGATAGCCTGCAAAAGCGATTTTATATGAAAGGGTAATTATATATCTCAATAATCCCGAACGCTCGTTGGATTACGCAAAACGGATCTATATCCCGGTCATGTTATCATTTGGGGTATGACAAAAGTTTGAGTCTCTCAATAGTATGTCTCCGACAGAAATTCTGGCTCTGAAACTACAAAAATCCCATTTGGCTCCTGCTACCCTCAAACAAACAACACAGTGTATACATTATTGAAGCCTTTATAGTCTCCGCGTCTTGATCAATCCCGTTCGAGGGATGCGCCCGCAGTCGACTCCTATGTAGAATCGTACTGGCGTAATTAATGCGTATGCGAGTCTGGTGCCAATTAATCGACACCGGAGGGGGAGAAGGCTTGGTTGACTTAGGCAGTTACCGATCTGGGATTCGAACCCGTGATTACGTTTGTATGATGGTGTGCCACTTGGCCCTACTCAATATCCGTAGGTATTCGTAATTGAGCTAACGAATAGAAATTGAACTCGTTGACTGACAATCGTAACTTGCCCCGTTCTTGGTAATCAGGATTGTTTCATTTGATTATTTTCAGTAATCGGATATCAATCAATAATCGGAATAAGATCAGTAATGAAACATTCAGGAAATAGAGAAGGTAGGGTGGGAATGTTTCTACATTGACATTGAACGGCGTCAATAAATCAGCGACAGTCATATTGGCTTCTACCACTTCTCTTTAGCCACAGAAAAGTCAGACCACTATGAAAACACCCACAAGACAGCCAAGCGGCCGTGGAGAGGTTATACACGAGTTAGCGTGCGCAGCGAACTTTTTCAATATGAAAAGAAGGCTTTTAGAACTATCTCTACTACCCTTTCAAAGGCACGGTTCACGATAAAGAAGATTACTGAGTTCTTCCTTTAGGAATACTCAGTACCCCATGGGTGGCAGAAGGGATCCTCTCGCTCCCACAATCTCGGCGGTTAGGGAATAGTGGAAGCCCCGTTGCTGCCGTAGTTCGCTTTCCCGCCCCTCGATCGGTGTCACGTTAGACGAGTGTCGAGACAATACAGATTGCTATTATTTGTTCTAGAACCCACGCACAATCAGCTAATCGCCGAGTGACGAGGCGATGTTTTTCTCCCATTCTTTTTTCCACTGTTTTTCTTTTTGCTGCCGCCATCCCTTATTTAATTTCCTACTCCTAGAGGCTGAAAAAGGTCAGCTACTTTTGCTGTTACTAGGGCTTTTTTTGTTTATTTATGCTTAGGAGTGAATGAATTTTTGCTTACCATTGTCTGTTATTCGCACCAGGACCCACACGCGCGCAGTGAAACACACTGTTTATCTCGTCCGGATGCCCCACTCTTCTTCATTTTTCTGGTTCCATTCTCGTCCAGCCCCCCTTTTTAACGGTTTTTCAAAGCTTTTTTTCACTTTGGAAAGACTGATGCACGCAGTTTCTTAACCTCAGTCGCACTAGTTCCGATCTTGTCTTCCATTTTTCATCATAATCTGGATTACCCAAAATTATCTTTAACTGTGCCTTTAACTGATCTGTCTTCTAGATCTGTCTTCTGGCATGACCAGGCACCAAACTTTTCTTTCCTTTATTGATTTGCTTTACTGTTCCATAGGAGGAACAGGAAAGAAAAAGAAGGTAGCAGCTAAGTCCTGAATATTCTATTGCTATTCCTTTTGTAACGCCCAGAAAACCTTAGAAATTGCGTATTTCTCTGAAACCTTGTTTCCACCTACTACCACATCGAATCCCCCTTTTCAGAAACTACTGCCACTTTTGGAAGCTCTGTTGCAAGGCGGACGGGCATTACGTGCGTCCGAGGGCGCGCGCGGCGAAGTTCGTGACGATTTGTACGACTCTGAAGCCAATTTTCGGGGCACAAATCGAAGTAGAGTAGTTTAATAGAACCAGATGGTCCTTCTAATCTACCCTACTTCAAATTTAGGCCCCAATGATAGGCGCAAAAATCGTTCAAATCGTTACGAATTTCGCAGCGCCATTTGCCGTGCGTGCCCTCGGACGCACGTAGTGTCACATACCCCTGTTGCAAAGACCTCCAGGCGATTTACTATAGTCGAGTAACCGAATATCATGCTCCACACCAAGGAGTTCAGAGCTGATTGCTCAAAAATGGCTTGATTCTCCTACTTCATTGTGAATTGGTACAATTAATTCTAACTATGCCGCATATTTGGACCTTAAATATGGCAACGTTGAGGACTAGGACAAGGGGAAAGAGAAGGGCTGAGCACTGATAGCAGAAATCAGGCAAAATGAAAATTACTGCGTCATGCTCTTTAGAAGCTGAATACACAAATTCATCACTGTGATTTCACCCCTAATCGGGCGCTTAATCCCACGGAGTACCGTTTTTCGACCTGGCACCATACTCGAAACTCCTTTTTTAGGTGCGTCGAGTGTGGGATTAGGATAAGTGTGTTCAACCAAGTTTATGAGGCTTAAAATGAAATATACGGTTATTTAAGTTTTGCGTCTACTACATTTTGCACCAGCGAACGGTCGATGGGGAGACCGAGCTCCCGTCCTACCGCAGCATCCTGCATATTTATTAGGTCGTGAAGAAAGTTCTTGCGGTTTTGCGCCTCAAACTTC
>UZAF01018730.1:0-30044 GCA_900617895.1 Haemonchus placei | reverse complement strand
AAGAGAGTGATATCGTTCTTGTCCAGCTGTATCCCAAATTTCAAATTTTACCGTAGCATCATCGAGACAGACCTGGAGAAGAAAGTAGAATCATTGCGTGGTGAAAGCAAGTTGGTAAGATCGATTCCTTTTCACAGTGGAAATAGAATACAAAGTCAGAAAGAAAGCAGTCAAAAACAAAATTTCCGAGCCTCCCATCAATACATTCTCTTTCGCTTAAGTTTTTAATGCATTTTCCGTCCGCGCACAACTAATTTTGCGCTATTCGTGTGTTTTGCAAACAGGATTCGATCAATACGTGTGGCCTTCAATCTCCTGCCTCGTTTCGCAACTGCACCAAGGCAGCGGTATTAATCACTAGCCATAATTCAACTTGAAACCGTTAGCATCGTATCAAATTTCACCAACGAAATTTCTTTCATTGAAGAAAGAAACAATAAATTGGTATCATTTTCAAAATAGTAGGAGGAAGAGGAAAAGGAAGACGAAAAAAATACGCTGTATAGATGAAGATGACAAAATTGATCCTTATGTAAAATAATTATCACGCCACCACCTCAAGTTTTTAACGCGCTTATTTTCAGACATAAAGCAAGGCAAAACAACTAAAAGAAGGTAATATGAGCAATGGAAATGTGCTATCATATGGCAAACGACGAAAATCGCAAAGAAGAACTCTTCGTAACATGTTTATCTTTACCCATAAGACTACTGTTTGCCATAAAACAACCTACAATAAGTCGCCTAATTAATAAATTAAAAGGACAAGTGGTAGTTACCCGTGGGACAGAAAACTCTACAATTAATCTTGCTTCCCGGTTTTAAATTCATAATGAATCACCCACAAAACAAAACTAAATCTTTTGGGAACCAACCGTTTGAGTTAGGAAAGCAGCTCCGATTGTTGATTCCTGGTATTCGTGAAACTGACCTTTGACGAAACGTAGGACCAATGACGACTTTCCTGAAATGCGATGAGAATGAAAAAAGTATAAAAGTTGGTGACACAGAAATGTGATTCATAATCAAACATTGTAGAAAAAAGTGGACGATGTACCGCAGATAATGACTCCGTAAATTACATCTCGTTTCAAGGCACAAAGAGGGACCAATGTAAAGAGTTTAGGAAGTCATTCTACCAGGGGAATGGAAAAAATGAAAGGAACGTTGTCATCTCCCAATCCATCGTTCATCTTCCTCAGATTACTAGATAGCAGACCAGCCAGTGTATCCATGAGGGTGGGCGTCGAGATTACAAGCAGCACATCCTTTATTTCTTTCAGAACTCTTATAAAAAGACTGGGCACATTCTGATGGCGATGACGCCAGTTCTCCGAGAAACTTGAAAGCTTGTACAGATCACAATGCATTAACCCCAATGAGAACTCGAAACCTCCCAAACATTTGAAATGATGTTGCTTTTCTTGCCTTGCACTAAGTGTTTATATGCTCACCAAAGTAAAACAAATGAATCATTCGAACAATTCTGCTGAGAATGTAATTCTGGAAGAATTGAACACCAAAGAGGATTTCATAGAAAAATAAATAGCCATCAGTAGAACATGCTCAATCTTTGCCTTAAACTTTTTTCGGAAAAGAAGTTTGGGCAACATGCTCAAAAAAACCTTGACCTTTCCAAAAAACTATATTTAGGTTTGTAGTAAACACTGATGAGTAAAACTGAATCAAAACAGTTGACCTCTCCCCCAACTGAATTGCAATACTTTCGGAGATACTCCAACCACAACAAAAACTCGAAAGATACATAAACATCAAAGCAAAGCTGAAATAAACTGGCTTACCAACGGCGCTTTCACCCAAAAGTACAAGCTTGAACTGGCAGGTCTTATTTGCGCCACCAGCGCGAGGAGCAGGAGTGGACCGGTTTGCCATACCACTGGAAAAGTTAATAATTATGATGAAAGAGTAATGACAAATGTTGAAAAAAGAAGAATCTCTCCAAGGTAAAAAGCTGAGAGATTACTCGTCCGAGCCGAGTGAAAATATGATTCTAAGAGTTGCACCTTCGCAATCAATCAGGAAAATGGCTATTTCAATTACAGAACAAAGCTCAGAGACCCTCGACCAGGGATGACACAAAAATCGAGCTCAATTTCATTGCGTATGCGCGACAGTCACCGACTCATCTGAGTATCGATCGCTTCACGCACTTATTTTCATGCAATTCTATGCAGGATTCACAATTTTAGCACATTAGCCTTGTGGCGTGAAATTCTTCAGTTGGGCGTTTTGTTTGCCCACATGGTTTTGTTGCTTATATTGTCCGGGTCTCTATTATATCTCAATTTCGTCAGTGCTGTAGAGATCCCTCCTAAACAGTCACATCTGTTGGCTTGGGAGCGATTAGCTGTTTTAACTTATTTTGGTCTTTTTCGAGGTGGTTGCAGTAAGAGCTTTCGCATAAAGCTATACCTGAAAGAAAAGTTCAGCCTTGGCGATTGCTTTCTAGCTCTGCATCGTAATTTTTCAGTTTATAAGAGTGATTCGCTTTGGGACAAGCTTCAATCCTCTACGTTCTTACAATCTTGTGGCTATATGAATCCGACTTTGAATAAATCAACAGACCAACGCATGTAATCCCTCCCTTGAGTCGTGAATATAGAAATGTACTCTGTATAAACTTGAGTACACCTAGTGTTAAACAGAAGCTAGGTCCTGAGTGAGGGACTGCTGCACTCCTTAATTTGCTGAGTTTTGGGTAAGGAAAAAGCATCAGCTTTCGATCAGAACGCTGTTGGATGTGTCATTATAAGGGGCATTCAATATAAAAGGTAAAGAATATCAGATGGTTACCATTAAAATGGTTTCTATTTTCAATTTATCTTTTCCCTTTGGGTCAATTCACCTCTGTCACTAATTTTTCTGAACTCTATTAGCGGGTGCGTTTGCAAGGGCTCTGGAAAGCTGTTATCTACGTCCTAGATCTGTTACGAGAGGCTCTGCTTCCCTCCAGTTGTGGATGACGCTGGGTTCAATATAGGTCGAAGGCTTGGGTGAGCGAATTCTCTATGCATACGGTTTTATTTTATATATTTCCCTTAGTTTTTACTCTGCATTTTATTGTTACTTATGTTACTGATTTCTATTTCTTTTTATTTTTTCAAATATCTAGTTTTGGCTTTTTACATCCAGCGCATGTACGTCTGCACAAAATCTTGCCTTAGAAATCGCCAACACTTGAGTATATTGTAGAATCTTGCCTAATTCACTGCAACCGCCTTAGGGAAGGTATTGCCCTGCCCAAACATCGTCGGAATATGGAAAGAGAAACGGCAGGCGGAGCCTAATCACCTTTCCAATTATGCCCATATTTTGAAGAGGCGTAAAACCATGTTTGGGGAAGGAATTGTGAAAGCTCACTACTTCATTTGTGCTCTGAGGTCCTCCTATCTTAAGAGGCGGGATGGATCACTTTTACCTTCAAGAAGAAAATCCAATTTGGTGATTTTCCTGTACGCCGAAAATCATGTTCCGATTCATATTAATCGTTAGTTAGGTGAAATAACCCGAAGTAAGCATGTTCTTTGAGATTCGTGAGAAGTCCATCTCATTCGGCATACAGGAAGATCCATTTTTCTTAACTATCGCGAGAAAAAGTGAAGACATCAGAATTAAATCGCTCCTAAGGAACGCTCGGTATTGGTTTCCAAAGAACAACTCACAAAACTGGGCCATGCCAAACTTGTCTGCCACCAATCTTTGGGTGTAGTTTTAAGCGACAGTGCTGGAAATGGGATGGGGTGTATGCTGTGTATCTACCTTTCTGACGATAACTTCTTCTGTATTTATCTTCTAGTGGTGAAATACCTGCTAAGTTAATCGAATTGGACATGATGCTGAGGCACGGGCTTTCCGAATTCCCTTTTTCCTGGAATTCATGAATGGTTTCTGCCTCCCAATTCATTTCTGTAAGCTGCCTCACATTAACATAAGCCATGAACATCCATCACTACGCGTTATAGGTTTATAATTACTATCTCTTACGTCAGTTCTCTTTATGTGATGGCATTCGCGCTTGTTTTCTTCTTGAATCCGTGTCGAGTTTCTTGATTTACCTTCATAACTCTGCCTAATTTCGCGTTTCATTCACTGTCACAGTAGATTTGAATGGAGGGTGAACATGATGCATTTAACTTCAACCCTAGGACGAAGTTTTCATCTTTCATGAGAAGTTTTTCCCTGTCTCATCCAGAAGAGTAACCAGTATTACTTGAGATCTTAAGCATGTTAACAATCTTAAAATGATCGACTCGCCCCTGAAAGCATATGCAGACGGAATGTACCGTTTAATGTGAGCGGACTTTAGTCTTCTGACCTAAAGCTCCCATGCGAATCTCTTGCTACATTCCCATTTGTTTCGTTTGTTAATGCCTAGATTGTAACAGTTGTTCGTGCTTGGTTATTAACAGCGGTGAAGGGAAAAAGGCCAAAATCCTCGAAAAGGTATCATTTTCAATTCTTGGTATTGACCACCATTAAAGAAATATACTTCTGCTAACATAAAGGGGAAAGGTGGGAAAGCCATTACGTTTTCCATCTGTTCAATCTCTGCTGGATAACAGCGGACAATGGAAACTAGAGAAAGGATGGTAAGATGTTGAAGAAGGGAGATTTGAAATCCGAAATGAATTCTGAACCCGATTTTGTAAAGGTAAAGTTGCGATAAAACGCTATTGGGGTGATTCTCCCCTTCCCCCCAGCGGGCATTATGCATATGGCCCAATAGCAGCTTCAACAATCTTGAACAAAAAGTGTGTTGCAAAGAGTTTCGGGTCAAAGGCATGTAGAAACCCCCTATCAAAGCGAGCCTTTTGATGTGTAGGTTTACTTGGTTACTTGAGGGAAATGTAGCCCTCAATTATATAGTAGGGATTCATTTCTGTACAATTAAGTTCTGAAGAAGGCAGTCGGAAAAAGAGCGAAGTATCCATGATCGACCGTAATCTATATTCCCTAACCAGGAAAAGTGCTTTGAAAAGAACCTCTTTCAATGATCGCTGATATTTTATATTCCCAAAAGGTGCTGGTGCTTTCTAAAAGGGCCTTGGAAGCAGGCACGTCCTTGGCGCAACAACTTTCTTTAAAAAAAACTCTGCAGAAAGAGCATATATGGCTACTCTCAAAATGGGCTTTAGTGAAAGCACCTCCATCGACTGATATGGAAGGGCTGGAGTCGTTACGCTCAACTCAATATTTAACTTGCCAGTATTCTTCAAGGGCACAGTTCACGATAAAAATGATTTACGAGATTCCCTCAAGGATGGACTCGAGGCCCCGCGTATACCATATCAGGCACTATTAGGTCGGAAAACGGCCTAGTTAGGGAGTTGTAAAGGCTCAGAGATTGGCCCGTGTGTATCCTCGACGAGTTTCACCGGCATTGTAAAGACTGCACCGATCCCAAGGGAACCCATGAAGGAAGTTCAAATAACTTGTCATGACCCATAGCGACAGTGAAAGACAGTTCTGTACACTTTGACTTGATATAGTCAGCTCTTTGTGCAATTGCAATTGAAATCTCATCCGAATATCCCAGCCATGTTATTCCTGTCATGGCGATCTCGTCCAACCTCTATTTTTCCTACCTTTGAGGAGCCGTATTTTTCTCGAAATCGGCGAATTCTTTCGCTTTCTTCACTACCGATGAACTATTCCCAACCTAAACTTCCGCTTTTCGAATAAAAAGGGGTACCTCAAATTTATCGTGCACTGTGCCTTTAAAAATGGTCTTATCCGGCACAGCATGGGATTGTTACCGTAGACAGTCAGGTAGTCGTTCTGCATTCCAACGTCAAAATAAAAGCCGTTTCGCTTGTTCTCGCTCGTTTCTGTGGTTCACTTTTCGGCCTTATTTGCCTTTTACGGCTCGGATGGCGCAAATACTCTTGAGTGGTCATGTTGGCTGAAAACCACTTCCAGTAGCCATTTTTTTGCGAAATCCAACTCTGGGGTCAGATTCAAGAGGAATACAGCGCAAGCTTAGAAGAGTGGGAATCGAAAAGGAGAGTACTGAAGTTTCATCGATTCTCCTTGATAGCTTTCTAACCATAAGAAACATTTATTTCATTGACACTGTTCAAAAGATTCCTCAAAAAGTTCAATTCCAACCATAAAGGGAAACCTTTGCCTTGGTGGTTATCTGTCTGAGGTAGAGCGCCGCTTATTGTCGGTTCAAAAAATTACTGCTGTGCCACGAATGACATCCATTTCATGTCGATCGAATGAATGAATGAATGGCAGGTTCAGAACAGGATGGAAGCAAACCTTGCTTTCATCTGAAAAGATTGTTTTTTCAACTTGAAAACATTAGTTTATAGCTCGTTAGGGCTGTCGGTGATACTTTTTTATGGTTGCATGACTTCTTATCAACCATGCAGTTCTTTATTCGTTCGCATAATGCTCTTGCAGACGATGCCGACCGACCTTCGCAAAGTATTAAAAAACGTTCCGTCCCATGGTTCTATTTGAACTTAGGAATCTGTTTATTTCTCGTTCGTAGCCGAAATTGCTTTCAGCTTTCAATCTTGCTCTTTTCTGAGTCTCTTGGGACAGGAATTTATTGCGATATCTTTTCTAGTATCCAATAAAGTCTAAAAGGATAAAGTCTCGGGGCATTGATCAATCCTGTCTGAGGGATGCCCACGCATTCGACTTCTATTCAGAATCGTGGGGCGTATTGAGTGCATGTTTGGCATATACAATGACTTGCGGTTGCCAGCCGATGTACAAGTCAGGGATTTTACCCTCCCAGACGAGTCTGATACCAATTAACCGACCCTGGAGGGATGAAAGGCTTGGTTGGACCTAGGTAGATATTGATCCGGGATTTGAACCCGTGACCAAGCGTGTGCGAAGTGCACCATTTCCCACTAGACCACATCTGTCCATATTCAATACGGAGTGTAAAATTAGGATGCTCAATAGTTCAGTCGGCTCGTTTCGTAAACCTGTAGCGGTTCTTCATGGCTGGTTTATATAAATGGCACTTCATGGGCTGTGATTCGAAAAAATCTCGAATATGATTCAGATGTAGCGAAATCATAGAAGCGCTTTTCTCAAATATTGTTTCAAAGTAACAAATAAGTAGTTAAGGAGGCATCATGCCAGAAGAATATTCAGGTTGGGGCAGATCATCCCAGCCATGTCTCGCAAGGTTTTAATGCGTAATCTTGAGACACTCACGCGAGTATGTTCATCTTTCTACACGTATCGTGGCTTTTTGGATTATGTCAGCCGGGTTTCTGTAGCTAGTTAGCGTGTTGAGAGCATGTTTCCAAAACAACTTTTACTAGCAGCTCGATGTAATCTATATCTGCACTGTTCCTCCAACAGCAGAGCAACATCAGTTTCGTAAGAACCAGGTTTGCTTCCCTCCCTGGCATCGCTCCCGCAAGCAGCCACGGACCCTTTCGTGTATAATTAACATGGGCCAACTTTCATATCCATTAACGATTTCCCTTAGAAGTGCTCTCAAGCGAGGACGACGAAGCAAATATTGATATTCGCTCACGCGGTTGACCTATTCTGCGAGATGATGAAGCACCAAGTGCAAAAATTTTTTCGGAAGCCGCAATGGGGTTGAGGTTTGTTGACTATTGTATGGGATTACCTGGGTGATACAGAGCTTGGGAGCTTCTAGATATTCAATAATTTCACTGCATCACTGGTCTTGGGACATGCATAGGCCGCATTCATAGTGTGATGCCGGCGTCAACATCGACCATCGATCGACACGCCATACGTCGGTGGCTGCTTTGGCTGCTTTCAGACTTCGACATCCGTCCGTCCGTCTGGCGCGTTGCCGTCGCATTGCGTGGTTGCGACGGCGGCGCTAGCCCAGTTGTACACAACACTGGNACGTGCCAACAAGTGGCTAGGGCCGCCTTCGCAAGCACGCAACGCGCTGGGCGGACGGACAGCGTCGGTTGAATCGTTGAAGTCTGAAAGCAGCCGACGACTCATGTTGAATGCCGGTGCAGCAGCGAATCAGTAAAAAAGGAAGAATTGGGGTTGAAAATTTTGATTTGCAATAGAAGACGGGGAGGGTTTACTTTTTCATGAGTGTCTTATTGTTTGCAGAAAGAAGGGGCATAGTTTCCTCGGGAATTTTGAAGGAGTCGTATGATTGCATGTTTCTTACTGAACGTGTGCTTGTCTAGGCGTCCAGATGTCTGTCATGTGAACGTACTTTTGACCACTGACTATCGACCCAGACTATTGCTTTTTACGCAGGCATCTGTATAGAAACGCTCCTATTATGGGCCTATTACGAACAGTCTGCAAAGGTGGTAAGGGATCTTTCTTACAAACGCTTGTTCTCATAGCGGTGGATACAGTTCGGGTACCTGCGTCGGGTAGTATAAACAGTGAACACAGTGAGTAGATGGCATTTTTCGCTTACCTTGAAAGTTAGAAGCCTGTTTAATATAAAGTTTGTGTGGCAGAGTGTGCCGCTTAAATCATTTTTAAAACTTGTACATCTTCTCATCATTTCAAGCCTGCTTAACCCAGTACTCGGCAGGCAGGCTCGTAATGTTGAGAAGGTGAGTTTTCTGGGTTTTCTGTTTTTGATAGAGTAATGCGTTCATTACTTTTTGCACGCTTTTATGTTCGCTTCACAGTTTCTCGAGGACATCCTTTTAATCATGGACGAGTGCGAATACTCGGTTTTGCTCTGAACGACAAAGGTTCGGTTTTTGGCTGAAGTGGCTCCCAGGGTTCCCAGTGGGTGCATTCCTAGTACCTCACGTTCTGCATCAGCATGCATAGGTGCTTCAGGTCGCACATATCTGTATTAGAGTGCAGGTTTATGAATGTGCAACCGATGGAAGAAGTATTGTGTAGAGTTATTATGTAGAGTTAGCAGACATTGAAGCATTGTGCCAAATGTGTTGAGTTTGAACTAGACCTTAAAGGCACGTCCACGATAAAAATAGTTTTCTGACCTGACAGCGCCATATACGGTATGCAGGTAGGCCACAAATTTATGCCCTTGGATAAGTTTGTGGCACACCCGTATACCATGTGTGGCACTGTCACGTCGGAAAACGGCCCAGCTAATGCGTTGTAAAGGCTCAAAAATTCTCTCGTGTGTATGCTCGCACGAGTTTTACCGGCATTGTAGAGGCTGCACCGATCACAAGGGATCCCGTGTAGGAAGTTCAAACAACTTAACATGACCCATAGCAGCAGTGAAAGACAATTCTGTACAGTTCGGTCTTGATTCACTCAGCTCTTTGCGCAATAACAACAACTGAAATCTCATCCGAATAACCCTTCCATGTTATTCCTGTCATGGTAGTCTCGGCAACCTCTATTTTTCCTGCTTCAAGGAGCCTTATCTTTCCCAATTCGGCTAATTTTTTGTCCTTCACCACCGACGAACTATTCTCAACTCGCTTCCGCTTTTCGAGGGTAGCTCACAATTATCGTGAACTTTGCCTTCAGCTAGAATCCTTCTGGCTTTTTCCGTATTGATAAAAATTTTTGGAACTATTTCTTCAAGTTCCGTAGTATCGGAGAGAAGGGGGTGTTTGCTTGAAAGCGTTGATCAACTGAATACCATTTTACATCTCTATCAAATAGTATTTCCGCGCGTTCAAGGGAACGTGCTTGTTCTGGGCTTCGATAATTTGCTGTTCTGCAGCATTTATTGGCCATGCAAATGTGCTGAACTCAATTGGCACTTCCTTTTGCTTTTTTTCGATTAGGAAATGTCAATTTTGGTGCGTACAAGGGCCAAACGGCTGTCACAAAGGGTTGCCACACTCTGCAAAACATTTTCATAGCCTTTATGAAGCATTTTTCTGCTACAAATTGCTGGGTATAGGCAATGCAATATTAGTCTGCCGTGCGTGGGTTGGGGTACCAGGCAGAGTACCGATTCAAAAGTGCCAGAAACGCTCGATTTCAAGGTGTGGTCTGGTAAAGGTAAGAGGTAATAAGTCTGATGAGATATGAATTTTTTTCATGAAGCATTGCTGTTGAAGTAGCAAGCTTAACCCATTGACGACCGCGCATTTTATATTGTCCTTACATTAACTTTCATTTCTCTCATATATGTAGTTGGAAATGAATGATTCCTGGACCGCAATGCGTCAAGATTCTCCAGAAGGCTGTAAGCTCAGCTGATGCTTGAGAACATGAAAAAATCAAAAGAACACTCAATAAATAATGTAAATACTACAAAAGCACGATATGGTGTGGCCCGCCGGCGGGCCGCGCGGTCGTCAATGGGTTAAGATTCTGTATTCATTGGCAAAGAAGTTCCTATGTCAATAGAGAGAAGAAGCACAGTCGTGGTAAGGGAGGGAGACAAAGTGATACAACTAGAGATATTAGAATTCGCCAGATGAGTAGAAATTCGTGCGGAGGATAAAAGGAATAAAAGGAGAGAATGAAACTGGGTAATAGTTTCAAGTAGGAGGCTAAAACGTAATAGAGCAGAGCTTATAGCGAAAATGAGTCCTGTTGTGTCGTCTCGTGTTTTTCGTAGCCAGAGGGTTCTAATTTATGACATTTTTGTTTGTCATCAAAGGCAGAGTAGATGAATGTTTATTATTCCCTTGAGGACACTTTTATAGAAGAATAATCCATGGTTTGCTAATTTTTCCATTCTTCATTCCATCATTCTCATATATTCCTCTCTTGCCATCGATCCTACTCCCGAAGCCGGCTATCTCCTTCTAATGGTGATCATTCTTGGAAATGTTAGAGGCTTCAACTTCATGCGTCTGCAGTCCATTCTTCATTCCATCATTCTCATGTGTTCTTCTCTTGCCATCGATCCTACTCCCGAAGCCGGCTATCTCCTTCTAATGGTGATCATTCTTGGAAATGTTAGAGGCTTCAACTTCATGCGTCTGCAGCCATGCTCTAAACCTTTTTCATGCATCCTTTACCAAAGTTTTACGCCCATATCATGGCGGTCAACATGGGTGGATAATATCTTACTTATTCAAGCTGCGCGAGGGATCGACGATTTCATTTTTAACTACCAAAGTTTTACGCCCATATCATGGCGGTCAACATGGGTGGATAATATCTTACTTATTCAAGCTGCGCGAGGGATCGACGATTTCATTTTTAACTGGAAAAGTATCATGTGATCATCGTGGGACGTGCACGCGGATTACTTTATACAGTGGCGCCATGTGAGGTAGTGCTCGCCTTGACAGTGAGCTCTGTGTCTGCTGAGTTGCTGTTTTTTCATTCTTGCTGGTCGAATACCCACAATGGAAGGAAGGAGACTTCGGTAATTCCGGGATTACCCCAATTAGGAGGTAGGCCCCTAGTTCCTCTCCCTCCAACGCTGTATTTCCGGGGTTTGCCTATCTTCAGAATTAGTCCTATTTAGTACTAGGGACGTCTACGACTACGTGGACTGTTATTTGATTGAAGTAAATTTGAGAGCTCTTTGGATATTGCTTGCAAAATTCATTTTTCTTGTAAAAAATGAAGCACATAGGCTTCTTTGAGGCTTGGGCGTGGATTCATATTTTTAATTTTGTTTGTATTATTTGCTCTGGAGCCGTATTCATTCATTTAGTCTGTCTCAATTATCCTTGCTTTGTATAATTCGAACAATTTCCTATCATCATCGAAATTTTCCTTCCATTCTAATTCATAAAATTCTCACAATCCGGTATCGTAACCTTTATTCTTTTATTCAGTGTAATCATGAAACTCTCTTTGTTGGACCATATACATATCTATAGGAACCTTCATTGTGCACGACGGCCTTTTAGCATTCCTTTGGGCTTCTAATTATGGGAATCAGCTACGATTAGTGCTGGAAAATATATAAGGGTATAGAAATTAGTACCTTCCGTTTCTTACGCCATTCCCTCTCTCTCTCTTCTACTTAATATTGTTTTCATGGGGTAGCTGTCACCCATTAGCCGACCTCTACCCATCAGCTGTTACACACCTGCAAAGAGCAGCAGTAATCGCTGTCTGTCACTTTGAACTCTACAGAGTATTATCGTTCAGTGGTAAATCATATTATGTCTTTTGATGCACTCGAAGGTTATTTCGTGTCTCTCTCTATTTTTCCATTGAATTCATGTGCCCTGAGAAGCATAGCGGTGAATACATCAATATAATGCCGTTGTGCACAGATCTGTTTGTCCACAAGTCTACAATTGATAAGATTCTCGCGACAGCTGAGGGAGGAAGGTGACCGGGTGAGTTCAGCCACTTACTATGGTGTGTACATTGGCATATGCGCTTTATGGTGACGGTTTCAAATATGCTTTCAAAACCAAATCTGTGAGGGGTTGCTACAAAGTTGCCTTAAAGATTTCCGTCACTTCTTTTCTTATTCCTTCGAAAGTAAATCGAGTAAGCGGATGAAGCCTAACGATTTGTGGCGCATTTTTTGGATGTGTACTAAACTGACTTTTCGAATTGAGATTACGGGTTTGAATCCTTGATGAGTGTGGCTCTTTTCGTTCCTCTAAAACTTCGCTTTTAGGTCTGGAACACTTTAGTTATTTTGCCGACAGGCTTCCTTGTTTGTCGTCTAGAAGGGACAAATTTCTAAACATCTTTTTCCTTTTGTAGCTCACCATACGAATGCGCAGCCTACAACCAAAAAGTGTAGCCTTCATCGGAACTTATTTGTCAAAACCTTTTTTTGTCTAAATTTGGTGAGCCTTTCCATTACCGATGAGGTCGAAATATCTCTCTCATACTATTTTTGATCAGAGTTAATGGGCACTGCTGTTCTACCCTGTGGGTAGAACTCTTCTTTTTAGTGCCCTCCTGCAAAACAAGAGAATATGGAAAGGTTTCGTATCAAAAATCTTCAATCTTGGTCTGGGAAACTGCTATTTTTGAAAGAGGATTTGAAATCGGCGTCTCAAGGCATGTATGTCGATCCACACTGCATTGTAGATGGCTGCACGAACCTATTGTTCATCCTTTGTTAAACCGCTCGTGCGTCACCATTGACTCGATTTCCACTGAATGTTACGGAAAATTTGAAGTGATCTACTTGTTTAGCGGAATTATTGATCCTACTAGTTGTGTTGCGATTTTTCGTTACAGGACACGTCATAGTGAATATATGTATGTGTGAAATTTTATGACATGTGGATGATCTTTCAGATGTGGCGGTGGGAGGGCCCTCAACGAGTGGTCCTGTTGGCATGTGGTTCATTCAATCCACCAACGCTTATGCATATGAGAATGATGGAAGTGGCTCGGGATTATTTGGAAAAGCAGTTCAATTGCACGGTTCTCGAGGGATTACTCAGTCCCGTCGCGGACTCCTTCAACAAGCCGAATCTTGCCTCTGCACACCACCGTCTAGCCATGGTCGAGGCGGCTACGTCGCATTCGGGATGGCTTCGAGCTGATGGTTGGGAATGTCGACAGAAATCATGGACAAGGACGCTTTCTGTGTTGCAACATCATCACCAAGAAGCTCAGAATCGACTGCAAGGAGACGTCCGCCTCGCGCTGGTCCTCGGCGGCGATGTGGTTGAGTCGTTCACGCGCATTCTGCCCAATGGAGAGAACCTATGGAATCCGAACGATGTCCGTGACATTATCACAAAATTTGGCCTGATCGTGATCAGACGTGAAGGTGCCGATCCTGCAGGAACGTTGCGGTCTATGTCTTGTTTGCGAGACATTATAGATCAAGTACTGATTCTTGCTGACGATGTTTGCCCTTGCAGTATCAGTTCAACGAATGTTCGAGCTGCAGTGGCGGCTAAGAGATCGATAATGTTTACAACTCCGTTTGCTGTTGTTGAGTACATACGGAAAGTAGGTCTTTATTCGAGTAGTAACCATTGTAATCAAACATCAAAGTGATAATGCCGTTGTAATTGGTGTGCATCGTGAATAGATCCAGCATACAAGAAGCCTGCGCTCTCTGAAACGACTTTTCCTCTGATTGTCAGGTATCAGTGAAATCATTCCATTGACCTTTGTTCAGGTTTAAGATTACCAAGAATAGCTACGAATTGGAGAATTAATTTTTTGGGGTCAGGACTGCCTTTTCTAATGTGATTTCTGAATTTCCGAATTATGACTTGTCTTTCGGCCTTATCACCTGCTTCTCAAGGCACAGTTCACGATGATTTCGGGTTATCCACTTTTAGACAAATAATGGATATCATAGTCCAAACATTGCAAATTTGTGAGGAAAACTCGAAAATCGGGTATCTAGAGAAAAATAAGGCTTCAGATAAGAAATAAAATTGGGGTTGGACGAAAATGTTACGAAAAAAGCTGCATGGAGGGGGTGCTGATTTGGACGAGCTGTTCGAACATGCAAGTGATTGCATACAGCTGGCTGCCATTCGCTGCCTGCTTGCAAGGTTTGGGTCCCGGTGCGAATGGTGCAACCTCTACAACCTCTACATTGTTGTGTAAACACGTCCACCTTTGGGTGTGTTCGTCGGCTAAGCCTGTTTCGGGGGAATTGATTACGTCCCCCTCTCTTGACTGCTTTTCGACCCGGCCGCGTCCCTATCTATAGCTATCCTTGGGAGGTTCACAGCTTTGCTTAGCGAGAAATCTCAGAAGCCATTTTAACGTGAATTGTGCCTTTGAATTGGCTTTTGCTCTGGATTTTTTGTTTTCCGTGATACTTTATCTCATCTGATTTGCCTCAACCAATTCAGGGATTTTATTAACAACAGGGTATGTAGTTTGATGTTTAAAATGCAAGTGAAAATAGCTGGATAGCAAAGAAATGCCCTCCTTTCGAGTTCGAGGTCTTTCTGCTCAATCCTTCAAGTATGTTTTTGCTTGCCCTTGAAGCCGACCGTGTCCCTCCCCTCATCGGCGGCATCTTTCTTTCTGGTGCTTATGCTGGTGCACAGTCTAGCGTTTTTCGCTCTTTTAGAGGTTCTTCACGTCATTTAGAGATTTTGAGCATCTCATCGTCTATAAATCGCTAAGATTTAACCATTGCACGATCTCTCTTACGCTTATTGCTCAACTTGTATGCTGTGATCTTGTTTGTGAGTTATCAATGCGATATTTACCTTCGTAATTTATTCAGTGATATGCAGTGATATCGAATAATTTTTTACTTTAGAAATGCACATTTTGGCATTATATTATAGTATTTTGTGTTGTTTGTGAAATTTTTACTGTTTAGTGTCAATGTAGTGAATGAATATTATTATTTTCGTGTGATTGCTTGGATCATTTCAACGTGTGGACGTTTCACGGTATATTTTGATGTTTTGCCAAGAAGTTTATGTTTCTGAACCAGATGTATGTAGAAGACAAGGAGCAATAGGGAGCTATATATCTCTAACACCATAACTCCCATACTCCCATCGGACCTTCACAATGCTCAAAATCAATACCATGAATGATGCAGCCTGGATTTTCGTTTTTTCCTCAATCTCTTCTAAATTTGAGAACATTTTGTTTTGTTTCTTTTTGCCCCTTACACAGAATCAGAAAATGGCGTGTTAAGGTAACAATGGAGGAAGTTCATGGGAATGGCACCGATCATTTGGTTCCCATGACACTATCTGTTGAACTTGCCCCTCAAGCAATCGAAACACCACGAGGCAAAGAATTCTCTAAAGGTTAGTTGTGATTACAATTTAGTTTTCTGGTTGATATTTACATTTGGCTTGATTCTTTGATCTTGTTTACTGTTTGTTTATTAGTCATTGACTTTCAAGTTACTTATTTCTTGTGGCTATACCATTTTTTTTATCGTGGAAAAGCCCGTTAAGCAATTGGGTCCATGATATGATTTATACATGATTAATAGGGTTCCTTCAGGTAAGATATGCGAAAGGTTCCACAAAAGTTTCCGATTAATCGTTTCATTGTTTTGCAATTCAAGGTTGTAATTTGTAGGAAATAAAGTAAACGGACGCAGTAGTGAAAAATCTTTTTGTTTGAAGAGCGCTTTTCGTTTGAAGAATCCCATCTGTCGTAGTGAACTTTGGACTTTGGTGGTACCTATGTACCCGGGTACCGATTTGCTAATGAATTTGTAAATGAATTGGGTTTTTACTTTGTATCGTAGCTTTCTAATAATCGGCATACTAGTCAAGTTAAATTCCGTTGTCCTGAATAGGGAACATTAGCAAAACGCATTTTATTTATTTATTTATTTATTTGAATGACGCACATTATATACTCAGTTGCAGCACACACACATACACACATATGCAGACAAAATGAAAGAACAGCGGTACCGAGATGGGGGGATAGACATGGGCACAAGCTAGGGGACCGCAACGATGAGTGCAGTCCGGGATTACTCGGTTTTTCCGTAAATGATTAGAAATTCCCGTGACACTATCTGTTGAACTTGCCCCTCAAGCAATCGAAACACCACGAGGCATTAGGCATTTGGACTTAAATCAGTTCGATATTAGCACTGCGATGCTCTGGTAAAGGGTTGTTTGAAATGTGATGTAGCTTACCCTTATTTTCTCGGTAATGGTAGTTTTAAGCCTCAAGTGCGTTGGGTAAACATTAGCAGTGTAATATGTGTTCCAACGCATTTCAGCGGCACCTCGCCGGCTTCTTGCGTTTTCGTTTCGTCTCCTTTTGCTCCAAAGCGACCCACTTTATTTTTCTCTAATTTAAGTATTGCTTCCAAAAATTATGCGGTTCCTCCAGCAAATTTCAATTATCGATCTATTTTTGGGTTTTCTTGCTGATTCCATGCTAAGTTTAATTCCATTTATCTTCCAACGTACTGATCTCTTTCATGCCTCTTTGTAATACCCCATCTCTCTTCCAACGGCTGTTTTATGACGGGTGAAATTCGATCTTGAGTGATTTTATTTCAAAGTACAACCGTAATTCCGCTATTTCTGTCTACTTTCGTCAAACATCGTTGCCAACTGCTGCCCACGTGAGATCTTGCGATACGTCTTGTACACTTCGTTATTGCTTCAAGATGTACAACCACGCTCGGTCGTTGTTTTTCAATGGTACTCGTGTATTGTCTATCACATTTTTTGAAAAGCTCTTGGATAATGTAGTTGGGCGCTTTCAAGCCTAGCGCACGGGTTTTGCGATGTTGTTGTAATTTCAATTTGAAATTTTCAAGCTGTTTTGAGTCAATTCGATTGATTCTTGAGTAGGTTCGAAAATATTAATGCCTATGCTTGGCTTAGGCTAGATGTGAAAAGTGCGAGTGGTTGGGCCACACTTTGACAAAGTTCTACTTATGGGCTCCTCTCAGCACAGCTACTTTGCTAAGCCTCAAGAAATACGTTGCCAATCTTCAAGGTTTTCTGAGCGTTTATGAATTCTCGGAGGGCTGATTATTCTCAGGTCTTCACATCCCCAACAGAGGCTTGCGGATTCCAACGAAAGATTGTGTTGTTGGACCTCAGATTCCATTTAATGCAGTTGAAAAACCGCAAATGTAGCAGGGTGAAGCAAGATGGTAGAATCCTTTCATTCCCTTCACCCTCATCACCCTCAGAACGGAGCCCTCTTCGATTTCTCGGTTCCGTCAGCCAAGTGAGGTCGACTTCTTTCTCGGTATGTCTTGTAAGTTTTCGCTCTGTTCATCTTTTCCGTACCACTCCACCTCTCCTTTGATTACACGACATCACATATGTTTCTAGGTTGTGTTGTCCAATGTACCGCCGAGTGTCAAGCATTTCAGATTGATTAGCTCGTTATGCCAGCTCAGTTGTACATGTGTTCCAATTGCCATCGAGAAACATCTGGATGCCTTGTAGTTTGGGAATAGTTTTGAGAGCCTTTTCTATGTTTTGTTATCGGAGTTCCAGGGAGCGGTGATCCGTTAACAGAATCATATGCAAACTTACCAAAAGATTTGGTATTCGGAAATACTACTACCATGTATTTTCATTCGGCGGGTTTAAGATAAGATCAAGAACGATTTCGGGTTCACCCTTTATAAAAAAAAGCTGTTTAATGGCGAGTTTCAAAGCTTGATAGTGAAATAGACGTTTATGAGTGACTCCAGGTTCCCTTCCCATTTCCCTTCGGGCGGAACTTGAAAAAAAAATCGTCTGCTAAAAGAATAGGGTTTTTCGATGTCACAAAAGGTCAATATTTTCAATGTGAAAATAAAAAAGTATTTTAAATTTTCAGCTAAGAGGGGCAGTGCTATTTGTTTTTCTCGCGCAGTCACGGAGAATTTGTGAATGTTTTTGTGGGATCCAGCAAAATTGCATTGTGTTTGCGAGTTGGTCTGAAGAGTCGAGAACATCTGTAGTTTGCTGTAACCAGCTTCAATCTAACTGAGTAAGTTGTTGCAGACTTTTCGGGATCGAGGTAGATTCTGATAGATCTTAGGAATGCATTTCGGATAGAAATTTATTCTTACGGATTCAGGGTAAATCCCCCTCCGAATTGTTGTACTCATAGAAGTAGTACTGACATATTTTTCCATGTGTTAGTTTCTGCTGGGAAATCGATCAGCTGAGGTCTTCAGGTTCTGCTCGGATCTTGGACTAGAGGCCACACTCATGGGTTTATGAATGAATTAGGTTTTACTTCTGAAACGACAACGACTTCACAGATTTATCAAGAAGTTCTTTTTCACTTCCCACTCTCTTCGTTTTCTTGCAAAAGAATTGCTTACAGGCCTAATGAATGACTGATACAGGGTTTACTATTCCAAGAAATTGGCTGTTGTCCCAGCGGCGCTGGTTCTGATGGTATCGGTATTAAGAATTTCCTGAAGTCTCAGAGCTCCTGAAGCCTTAGCATTGCGTTGGTCTTTTTGAACCTCTAGAAATTTAGATCGATTTAATTGGAAAGTTCCGTTGAACGAATACTGTCGTTGAGGACCATTAACAAGATAAGGACAAAGGCAGAAGGGAGGGTTTAGATGTGTTCAGGTGTATGAAGGGAAACGAGCTCTTATTGATGAGGCCTCGCACTTTTCCACCTTTTTTACCCAGAAAAAATATCCTCTTTTGGCGTATCATTGTTTTTATTACAACTAGTATCAGAGTTGTGCAGAGGATATGCTTCACTCTTGGCATGGGTTCTTTTAGCTACCTTACTTGTGACAAGTGGTTTTTGAATTTTTGAATATTTGAAAAAGATATTTTTTCCAATGATTGCAATTTTGAGCAAATGGTAGCCCTTATGGCTGTTTGGTGAGAGCCTACAGTAAGAAACTCATCATATCCATCATTCGGCATGTTGAGGGCGCAATTCCATGGATATTGACAGCTTTGTTCTTCGAGCAGTTGAAATGAATCTGGGCTGAAGAGTGCAGTAGCAGAAGAGCACTTTTGTTGTTTGTAATAAAACACAAGCTTGGGTAGCTCAACAACGTCGAGACGGAAAATGAGAATGGATCCTCCGTATAAACCATTTGATGAGGGTACAATGCGATCCAAAAGGTGAAAGGCAAAGCCGCTTAGAGGCAACCGCCTGAAAGAGAATGGCTCCCTCAGTCGGCTCGAGTCGGACTTTGCTAAACCTTAGCTCGAACATTCATAGGGCAGCGTCGATTTCGGATGATTGACAGGCTCGGAGTCGAACTTTTGGTTTATATTTCAATTGTTTCTCTTACTAAGTACCAACGGCTTCAGTATTTTTGAAATTCTGTCTAGCATGTGCGTCTGACCGAATATTTCAAGGGCCAGCCTAGCTCGCCCTATTATAGGGGAATTGGCAGTTAATTTTTTGTTGGTCTGATCAAGTGTTCTATAAATATGCAACAACTGCGCGCTCTTTGTGTTAGCGTCTATTTGTTTTGTAAACACTTGCGTGATCAAGCCTTCGCAATGGCCGTCTCGTGAGCCTTGCCACTACAGACGTCAGGAAAACTGAAAAAATAGGTCCATCGCAGTTTCACTAAAAAGTAGAGCAGGTGGTCACGGAGGTTGACATTTCTTGGCAACAGTGAGGTTGGGGATTACATAAAAACTGCATACGAGTCCGTATGGGTTGTAGGAAAACACAGCTTGTTCAAGGCCCACAAGGACAACCTAAGGACGAAGTGTATGACGTTGCTGGCAAAAGCAGAACAAGCTGGTCAATTAAGGGCCTAATTCGATTACGAAAAAATTTTCACTGTGGAAGGAAGCTACAACCAACTGAACTGGATTGAACGCTTTGAATTTTGAGGGAACCTACGAACTCGGGAGCCATGTTCCGCGAGAGCAGCAGCAAGCTTATGTTGTCGTCTGAACGTAACGACAAAAAAGGTCCACAGGATCCCTCCTTAAAATAAATCTGTGGCCCCCAAGTATCCATATGTGGCGCTGTTGAGCCAAATAACGGACTAGATAGGGTGCAATGAGGGCTCAAAAACTGTCAATTTCCACATCTGGAGGAGGCGCTATTTTAACGGCTCGTACAGGCTGCTCTGTTCAAAATGGGGTAAATATGTTGAGAATTCAAACAGCTGATGAGAAAGAGTAGAAAGAGATAACATATACGATAACCAATATGTAACTTCACAAAAGGCTAGCACCAACAATAACAAAAAGTAACAAAATGGCATTAGCAGGCAGTGGAAGGCATTATCACGATTTTTTTTGCTTACCGTAACTCTACGTCATTGCTCACGAGTGACAGCTTGTCCAAATACCTGTTCCTAAACATTTTCGTCGTCATAATCTCGTACAACCCTGTACTCTTATCTACTTTTTGGAAGCTCTATATTTCTCATTGTTGCGAATTCTCGGGCTTTTTTCGCCACCGTTGTCCCATCCTACACCATCACTCATTATTTAACCCTTTGACGACAATGACTGGCGCATGGGACATCGGCACCCATTTTTGGGCGCCCCCATACTTTCTTGTTTCTTACCGATTGCTGAATTCAGTAAGCCAGTGGAAGAATTTACTCCTGGGAGAGTGCCACCCACCGGTGGGTGCCAGTTGTGCGCGAAAGGAGGGGAGCGTGGTTTCATCGGGGCGCATCACGTCGAAATCCGCATTGTATTCAAAGGGTTAGCTTTGGTATTCTAAAACTCGTGAACTGTGCCTTTGAATTTGTGTGTTGGTTACCGGTTGGGCCCCCTATTGATAACAAACAAAACTCAAGGCTCCTATCTAATCAAAGGATGTTATGATACCATGGCCCAACGGAAATGGAGGCGAGTTTTTTTAATTACCGCTCTTGTCCTTATAGCTAAAAGTAATGTTCAGGACTTGTACGACACTATATCTCTAATGAGGCAATCCGGAACAATTACCCCAAAATTCCATAGATAAGAGCGGTCTATAGATAAGAGCGGTCCCTTAAAATCGCTATTTTTCTATATGAATTGATCATTAAGTGGGCGGGGTTTAGAGTTGAGGGGTGGAGCTTCTTCTCAACTTCTCCTCTGATTTTTATTTATCCATCCATCAAGTCAGAGGGGTGACTGCATTCAATTTCAATTTTTTCCTATTCATTTTTCACCGGTAAATCAAACCGCTCTTATCTATGGAATTTTAGGGTAATTTAGCAGCTACCTTGGGCACATTGTTATGAATTGTCCGTCTGTAGCCGTTCTACGTAGATGGCTTCCCCAAGCAGCGCACTGAGCCGCAGGGGTTGAATTTGTTTTTCGATAAGTTTTGAAGTGGATAGGGATTTGCGAAGCGCGATTTAGGCGTAACAGATTCATGGGGGGAGGGAGATAATGCCAAAAAAGGGCATATCGGATATATGCCTTCTTTGGAGCATTGAATATGGCTGTTTCGAAATACGGGCTGGATGTGCAATGAATATCCTATGAATTCGAAGAGGGAGCGATGGGTTCTCTGAAATCCTATCTCCCTTTTTTCTGCTTTTTTTTTGGGATGAAACGGACCTAGTTCGTTTACGAGTTGAATAATTTCTCAAGAAGATTGATGCCCTCAATGTAGGAGAGTGCGATATGGACGTTTTGCGTTCTGTTTTTTGATTTTTCGATTTTTTTTCTTCTGGGAGGGAGGATGGGGATGTACTTGAGAAGGCGGCAGGGCATGATAAGGGGGAATAAACGAGAGTAGAATTGGGGGGCTACCTCGGACCGGACTTCACTTGACATATAGTGAGGTCGGACATCCAGAGGTCGGAGGAGCAATGAAAATGAAGCCATTCGTCGGACAAAAAAATGACTTTCTGATTTAACGCTTTATACGAGGGAGAAGCTCCCGAACATTCAAATCAACTCGATTCCTTGGTAGATTCTCTTGAATCGACTTCGGAAGTGTTTTTCCCACTTTGAAAGTTTTGGCTTATTCGCCGTTGGTTGCAAATTGGCATTTTTTTACTTCTCCACGCGCCCTTTGGTTGTGAGGTATACTTTTGCTTTAATGGCGAATCTGTCAGAGTTGCCTACGGTTGGTTTGCTATTCATGACCCGGCTAAGCGACTTCTAAAAACCCGAAAAGCCTTTGTCAGGCATCACTCTGGCGCAACTGCATTGTCTGCTATTCTTGTTAGACTTTGCCACTTCCTGCTATCCTAGACGTCTTTTGCGACGGCATTGATTTCAGTGAGGTCGTCTATGAGAGCACTCCCCTATGCCCTTTCGGGAGAGATTTTCCCATTAGATGCATCATTAGAGCCTTCGGCGACCAACTTCAAGAAAGTCTGGATCGACTCCCTTCCCTTCCTTATTATTTTGAGATCCGTTCGAATTTATAATGTCCACATGTTGTCGAACTCTCGGGTAAATTGAGTTTATATGGCTTCTCTCTCATTCGCACTGCCTTGCAGAGCCTACGATTTCGAAGTTCGAGACTGAAGGTCAGAGTTTGTTGAGTACCCTGGAGGTCATTTCTTCCTATTGCTGCTATCCATTTCCTTTTTTGAATTCTACTCTTCGATTGTTTATTTGCTTGCTATTTGTTTACTGCCCTTTACCATTGTAAGGACTCCTCCTTTGATCTACTCCTTCTTAGGCCGTGTCCTGTCGGTGCTTGATTGTTTTCTCCTTTTCCAGCTGTGATCATTCCTATCTGCCTGCTTTCTTTGAGTTAAACTTTCTTGAGGGTAGTGGGCTCCGCCTTCTTTGATGTCATTCTCTTACCTCTTTAGAAGTGCTGATCGATCATAACTGAACCTTATTTTGTCTCCCACCTACTCGATTCTCAGAAGGAGAATAGCACAGGAACGGATTTCATAGCTTATAAGAGGTGATTTTCGAGCAAGGACATTAGAGCTCAGTTTTCACACGCAGCCATAATAGCTTTCCACCTCCCTCAGCTCTTCAGCTATCATATGGACTTAACTTCATGGAAGATGTTCCTTCAAAACTAAGCAGAGACATTAGGTCAAGCTTTCTTGTTTTTTTACGCAATGTTAATTTTACTTATACTTAGCATCCTCGAGAGTTTCGAGGTATTGCTCAACGCGCAGTTAGAAAGAATAAAAGATAAATCTGAGGTATGGGCTCCGTTTTCGACTTTCGTTCAGAATCGTAGTGGCATATTGAATTCGTATGTGGCCTATACAATGACTTGTGGTGGCCAGCAAATGTTCAAGACAGGGCTTTTATCCTCCCAGACGAATCTGACACTAATTAACCAACGTGAAGGGATTGGAGGCTCGGTTGGCGTAGGCGGATGTCGATCCGGGATTCAAGCCCGTAGCCATGCTCCTCAACCGTGAAATGGGTAGTGCGGTGCGTTGGAAGAGTAGGCGTTTAGGCCCTTTGTAATAAACATTGTACTGTTCTTGTCCTTATTGTCAAGCCCGTTGTAAGAGCTTTCTCTTCGCCACTGCAATAATAGAAAATTGTAAAGCAACGCGAAAGGTGCGTGATAGTTAGACTTAGTGCCTATAGTGCTGGGTCGATGATTCTTTTTCTCCGATATAGTGTCAAACACCTGGTGCGAAGAATTTAGATGCGATCGTTTCCTCCACATTACCAAGCGCTTTTTATTTTGTTGGACATACTCCATGTTATCCATTTATGCAGGTGAATTGCACGTATGACTTTCAATCATGAGTCGCTAAATTTTTCATTGAAATTGATGGGGCACAGAAAATGACGTTTTTCAATGTTTGCCAAATTATTGTGACTGTTTGAAGGACAAGTTCGAATAATTGGGCTGAGCTTTTTTGGAACGAACGTGCTCCAGCGTTTGATTCACCCCCTGCAAAGCGCCAGTGTACTGATCCGATGCTAGTTTGGAACTAGTCCCACTTCTTTCACCTCCCGCGTATTGCTCTTCGTTCATGAGGCGACGGAGAGGAAATAGAAGTATTTTCCAAGACTTCTTTCTTCCCAACACTCCAGTGACTAGAGTGCTGCCAGTAACCATTTGACCTCGGCTCCCATCACTCTCTTGATGGACGCAAAGTTGCTCGCTCATGGTTGGCTGGAGAGTTGTCGGCCCATGGTCGGCTCCAGTTTCTCGCTGTTTTCTTCTACCCCAATTGCCAAGTTCATTCGACTCTAACTGTTTGATATATTTTCGTTTTCTTTTTTTCCCAATCAGTATGCTAACTGTTGCTTGCTGGTTGAAGAAGTTCAGAGAGCCGGAAGCCTTCTTATTGGCTACGTAGAAACTACTATTTAAGTCCTGTCAGTATAGTATACCTCGAAGTAAGAGTAAAGGGTGAAGGATGATTCGAGAATAGGAATCGTAAGCAGGATCAGGCTTCCAAAGGTCAATTTGAGCTGTTCTGCACGGGGCCCTCTTTCAATTATCCCCACCACCCCTTCCTATACTTCCAAACTGATAAATACGGCTCACTTTGGCGACAGTTTCCCACTCTTTCGATGTTCGTTCCGTAAACTGGTACTGAATAATTTGGATCATAGTTGTTAGATTCCCTTACTACACTCTAGTCGGATGCTGGCGGGGCAACATTCATCACAAGGACGTTTTTCTCATATTTTTCACAGAGTGCAATAATCTATCATCATGCTTTTATCATCTCTTATCATCTATTATCAGCATATGTTGATTGATAATTGATCGAGTAACTTTATCTGAACTAATGAGCTAATAGTGGTTGTTGGAAACGGAAAAACTGGAAATCCAGGACGGATTGCAAAGTATGTCCTCAATTGAAGAGGTCTATATACAAAAAGCGCTAATCTCCATGATTTTGTTCATGCATGAATCCCCGAAAATCCGGGTTATTGGCGTTGCGAATGTGCTCGACTACAAAGTTTAGAATAGGCTACGAATAGAACAAAACTGAACATTACACTTGAGACGTCGAAAACGATTCATCGATCTTGCTGAGTGTTTTGAAAGTTTCTTGCTGGTTTCATAAAACGATTTCCATTTATTCACTTATGCATAATTTCTGTCACTTTTTGTCTTTCATACAGAAACTGTAGCAAAGAAAAAAGTGATGGATGGCATGCATTAATGAAGACTCTTTTCATTTTCAGACGCCTCCACATGTCCGTGCAGACGTAACTTCCATCCTTAAGTCAGCATTGCAATTTCAGAAATACATTATTTAATTATGATCAATGTATTCATCATAAAGAGACGGCTTCACATCTCCTTTTTGGATCTTTAGTGACCCACTAGTCGCTGTCGTTGTGATTGATGCTAGATGTAGCCTTCAACTATTTTCTGACTTTTCTCGTCTTTCTTACGGTCTTGATCCCATCAGCGTTGCCTTTCTTGTGGACTTGGGTGAAACCAGATTTGGGTATTTGTTTATTTCTTGATTCCTCTTACTTTTGAGAGAATGTCTTCGTAGGGTTTTCGGTCCTTTCACTTGTTTGTAAAACTGTTTTTTTTTTCGAAAACTGAGGAAGAGGCGCTCGTGAAAATTGCTATAAAACTCAGCTGGGCCCCTTTTCGCGAAGTGGAGTGACCAGCATTTGCCGTACTTCGTCCTTCCCAGGGTTTTAACCTGTTTCTCATGTGTTTAAAATGGTATACGATACGAAATACAAGATCAAACGCAACGTTACATTCAGATTAAGTCAGATTTTTTATGAGAAGTCGCAGGATCGCCGGTAAATTTAGAAACGTTTCATGTGTAACAAGCACAAGCTATTCATTTTGTGAATCCGTCGATGATGACTTTTGTCTGGGATTGGTACTCGTCCTTCAAGAAACTTGCAGCCAGTCCCACTGTAGAGAATCCTCGATGACGTGATTTAGTTCAGGGTGTCAATACAAAGTTTCCGGTCATGAACTTATTCTTTTAGGGGTGCACGAACATTATCTCGGCAATTTCGACTGGAATGAATCTGAGTAGGCTGGAGAAAGTGCACATTACTTAGGGCGCTCTGCAGCATCTACCGACCTCTTGAAACTCAAGGCAGATTGAGTGAAATCATAAAAAGCGAATCCGATTAGCATTATAGGGTTGTCTCCCTCAGTCCGTTATTTCTACAGTAGCACTCCATTGAATCCCCAGTCAATCTATTCGCTCAACCACAACGGAGTCTAGTGGCATTCAATGGTTTAGTGATTGGTATACTTGAATGACTTTTTTCTTTTTACGATCTCTTCATTTTCTATGCCACATACCGGTCCTGTGTTGGATTATTTCCCACAATTCGCTAGAATCCATTGCCCGTTCGTGAATATACCGCTCGCAACTCATATTTGGAACTTTCGAAACCTTTACGAGATGTCGGATGGTACTTTGTAGATGTGCTTAGGCACGGGCTTGTTTTTATTGGATTTCACCGTAGAACCTCTTCCTTGCTGCAAAGTGCTCTCAATTGTTCGCTACAAGTCAGTTCGACTAATGATCAAGGTGCAATCGAGCAGAGCGACATAGTTTGTCCAGTTTGTTCTCTGGTGTTTACAAAAGACGCATTCGTTCCTGGCTTTGACTAAAGCTGCACTTCCATTGAGGCGGAATCGTTGAAGAAAGCTCTGTTTACTTGAGCAACATGGCCTCTCTTTGGCTTCTATTTCGTGATGATGCTTCGCATCTTGTTTTATGGCAAGTTTTTCCAGGCTTTAATGGGTATTTCCACTTTCATCCAATGGTATGGGGAATTCTTTGAATTCGTTCGTAAAGAGATTTTCCCCAGGGAGTGTTTGCAGAAGGCGATCGCAGGGTGGTACGTGAAAAGAAATAGACGAATAGTTTCCTCGATGAGTCATGGGGCCGATTAGATGAGGAGCCAATGCGACGTTAGAGTGCTGGTATAAGTATGAGCTGGAGCAGACCCAAGAATTTAAGTGAAAGGAAGTATCGAACGAGATTTATTTCTAGTTTTATCACACTATTTATTCTGCTCTCATATGGGCATACACGGTGCAGCAAGTGCATCGGTCCGATTATTCTGTTCTTCTTGCCAGAATACCCTCGAGAAAACAGTCCTAGGATGATACGCTACAGGTACAGCCGTCATTGGCAGGTAGTCCTAGAATTTTACGATGGCAGGGTCATTGGGGCATTGTGAAGTGGTGGAGAGCCCAAGATTCTGAACCGATCCGAGCTGGACTGCGGGCAAACACGAGATTCTCTGGTAAGAAAAATGGCTTCGAGCAGACTAGACACTGAGGTCAGGGTGACAGCTGCTTGCTGAACGCGTCGTCGAGATTGTTGTGCTTCAATTAACTTTGGCTCGAGGAATAACAAAACTAGTAAATACTTGCTGTCGCTGTTGATGAAAGCGCTCATTAGCATTGTCCTTGTGAATAATTTCCTATGATAAAAACGCTCATCATCACTGTCACTGTGAATAGTTTCCTATGTGAAAAAGCAAAAGGCCGATAGCAGGATTTGGCTTGGCGGTGCTTCATTTCATGAACTTCTACATTGATTTACTGATCTCGTTCTTCACACTTCAGAATGGGATTTTTTTGCCACAGTGGCAGTGCGATCGAACCTTTTCATGGTACTTGAACGGGTTTTTCTCTTGGTAGAGAAGTCTTTGGCTTCTTTTTTGTTTTATATTTTTGCTTGATCCATGACGTGCCCGTCCCGTGCCCTAGTCCTCTTATTAGTACTTTTTAGAACAGATTCAAAACGAGTAAAAACTATAGAACTGGGATTATGGTACTGGTCCGAATTGAGGTTTAGGCAATGATAGTTATTAAAATGCTGTAGACATGCTAAATATTTCTCTCTAATGCAGTAGAATGCCTTTATTTATTTTTATTTATTTTTTCCAACTTCATAACATTACTCTCTTGAGTTTTTGGATAGTCATGAAAGCAAATGGTTTCTCCAATAGTGCCCTAGTCACAACTCAATTCTGCCGCCTCACTCTCATTTCTGGCTTCTACGTAAAATCCTACGAGGGAAGTTGTAAAGTACTGGAACAGACAATCTCGATTTTGAATTTTCCCACGTAGAGCTGCAGAAATTGCAGAGCGCATGTTCCTGATTTTGAATATTTCTCAATGAAAAGCGGTTTTCATGATCAACGATATGCAGCAGCACAGTGTAAGCCGATTATTCTCGCAGTACATGATTTTAAGAGGCTCACCGCGATAGATCCTCCAGTGCTGGCGCCACAATCCCGAGATCATGACTTTTGGCTAGTACTATCGGTGCCTTCATCCGGATCACTGAATTCATTCGTAAATTCGCATTTCTCTAAAATGCGCTTCCTGGAACAAGTACTTTCTTTTCCTAAGATTGCAGTGGTGATACAGGAAGGACAAAGGTACGGTAGCCGATTGGGAAAGTTTTTTGGGGTTTTCAGTCTCAAAATAACAACAATCATCTACTGTTGGTTGATATCCTAGAAAAATGACTGGGATAAACCTGCTTTAATCCGAAATTATTGCGATTCTCTTTGTCCCACTTGAGACACTGATTGGACGCTTTGACTGTCGTCACTAGCTGAATGCTTTCCAATTCATGTGGAGCCTTGTGGAACGTTGCCGCTAGGGGATATGACGAAAGCTTTCGAGCATACAGAGAAATTAAACGATTTAAGGGACAAACGAATTATGAGGAGCAAACATCGGTGGCGACGGAATCCGCAGAATCCGTTCGCTTACCAGTTCGAAGCCGTGCCTTTGTAGACAGGGGCGTTTTTCTTGGTAGTGGCACCATTCTTCTTCTTCGGCGTCTAATTGAATCTGAAAAGGATCTCGTCTTTGAAACGTTTGGATGACTGCTTGAATTACTCTTTACGCTCCGTTGACGAACNTCAGGTCCAATTGTTGTAGATGAAAATGTCCTTACAATCTTTGAATCATTCAAATAGTACGGATTTGTGTCGCCTCGTCGCGTTGCTGACTCGGCTTTGGTTTACGATGTTTCAACATCGCGAATCGGCTTTAATTGTCCGTTAGTGATCCGCATACTTGCCTATTAATCGTCATCCATGATGTTTTGAAGGAGAACTAGTATTTACTCCGTTAACGCAACAGCTTGAAGGTTTGGTGTTTTCTTTTTTGCGTCCTATTTTGTTTACAGTACACTAGAGCGGTTGTGGCAAAGGTCACCCAGTTCCTAAGTAAGGCTCATGCATTTTATGTACTGTTATTAACTGTTCTTGATATATAGATACGATTGAATTAGCATGATGATAGCGTAACGTCAGGAAGGTGTGGTTCGGACTCGTTCCTGTTCTTTCAGCCGCAGTAGTCGATGATTTGGTTGTGAAAAACTCAAATTTACTGCCCGACCTCTGGTCGATTTTGAAGTGCCGCCGCTGTGATATCGATTCGGATGTCAGCTCAATCAGTATAGCTTCGACTAAAAACCACTGCTCTGTCCTCTTCCTAATTCAATCCTTGACGGAACACGCTTCGTAGGCTTTACTCGATCATCATTCCTCTTATTTCCCTCTCCTCTGCTTTATCCATGATAGTTGAACAAAATATTTGCGATTCCAATGAAACTTTTGTCTCGATCATTATTTTCGGCGGGTTGATAAATGAAATGTTTTTTCATAAATTTTTGAATCAGTCATTTTTTAGTATATTTTTGTCCGAATGTTCTTCGTAATTGGATCCGAATTATCCACTTTGGAATGTAGGAATATCATTTGAAGATCAGCCGGCCGCCTATAGCGGTGGAAGACGTTTGCAGCCGCGAGACCTAATCATTGAGTGTTAGGGCGAGAACGGTACTTACTGCTGCCCTACCTCTATCTCTAGGCTGACTGATATTTTTGGAAACCGGTTTTCCTTCCTTCCTTTCCTCCTCCTTTTTCCCTGCTTGTAAAAACTGAAAGAGCGAACATTGCTGTCAT
>UZAF01018729.1:18146-28732 GCA_900617895.1 Haemonchus placei | reverse complement strand
GCTTGAAGTTGTTTAACTCGGGGGGAGGGGGGTGGGGAGGGGGTGGGTTACGCGATGCTGTGAGCAAGGAATGGGAATCTGAAGCGATGTCAGCTGCTGCAGTAGCTTAGAGAGCTAGTTAGTTCAGTCAAAAATGGGCTGTCTTCCACTGATCGCATTCATCTTACTGAGCTAATAGTATGAATACCCTTCCTTTGAAAAGAAAAAACGGACGTATGACTGCAGGCTCCATATGATTGCGTTAGTGTCTATAACTGTCTGGGCGTCTCCCACATGAACGTACTATTTGTCGGCGTCCTAAAGCTCTATTGTGAATGATCCGACCATGACAATGCCGTCATCACACGGCCACTTTTGGCGGCCAGCCCGGTTTTGTAGCCCTTATTGCGTCCTATCCAGACGGTTTTTAACCGAAAACGTCCCGTACTCGGGGACACAGGTTTATCCAGAGAGAAAACCTGGGAAAATTGTTTTATCGTAAATCGTGCCTTTAACTTTTGCGAATAAAAGAAAAAGTCTCAAAAAGGATCGCACAGAACGCGAAAAAATCTCTCAAAAGTTGGAGAAAAAATTAAATTAAGAGCATGAATACGATGAGCTGCCTAGAGGATTTCATTTCTGTAATCAGATGGAAGTATGTATTGAAGGGGAAAAAGCAGAAAACTATCCTGGTTGAAATTCTCACGAATACCGAACCTTTCAGAGGCAGTGGTATTGCATGTTGGTAGACATAGAGCCTGTCGAGAAGGATTGGATCGCTACATCATAGAGTTGGTATAGACTGGCATTCAACCAAGTCCCATCGAAAGTCGAAGTCTAGCCCTGAGAAGCCAACCTTGTGAGATTAGTACTCAACACTGGTTAAGTACAGATCTGCCCGATTTCACTGAATAGATTCAACTGTAATTTAGAGAGCCTTTTTTGTTAATGACATAGAATAAAGTACGGTCAAAAAGCCAAAAGCACGGATTTCGAACAAACGGGTGTGTCCGAAATTGAAAGTAATGGGTGGGCAGTAAAGTACGTGGTGGGCGGCTATATTGCGGGCTAATCGGGGATGATAGGTCTAGCCGATACTAGTTCTACTGGTCACGTAAGCCGGTTGGGAACGAGGTTCCAATTATGTGCGCTTTTTACTCATGCATATTACGTTGGCGAATAACACTTTATTCAGTTCAGCTGCAAATGTTTTGTCCCCCCGTGGTACAGAGAGGTTACGAGTTGCAAAAAATATGGATATTTTTGGGTTACTGTGACGGAAGGATGATAACTCAGGAAGGAAATGTTAAAAGTACATGAAAGCGCAGCCTTTTCTACATCCAGTCTGCTTGTCAATGTTAGGGAATAAACCTTATTTGTTCATATATTTATTCACCTAATAGGCGCGTAAAACCAAAAAAATTCACCAAAAAACAAAACAGAGAGAAAGGTAGACAAAGAAAGCGTTTTCTTCTCAATACTTGCTCAGTTAATGATGTGGTAGCGGAGTAATTCGAATGGAGGAAGTTAAAAGTCAAATTACCCTGAGAAACAGGGGAAAACCGATTCTAAGCAATCTCCCCAAAATTTATAGGTTCAGTCCCCTCTGTTCCCTGATATTATGTCTCGCTGTCTATCAAACAGCACAGGCTTCCGATCGAAAAGAACTCTGTTCACAAGCATCAATTAGCTGAGAACTGCGAAAGTTTCAGTACTCGAGAATGCTCAGGAATCAGTTAGTGAGGGAGACAAGGAAATAGAATGTATGTCCCAGACTATTGTCCCTTTAGCATTTCACCATGCTCAAGTCAGAATTAAGGACCATCAATGCATTTTCTCTTCTCTACTTGACGGAAGTGGAGCGACAGAATGAATTGAATGAGATGAGACGTGAGATGGCCAGAAGATTGAATGGGAAAACAGAGAAAGGCGTTCAACGGGAGACGTCTGTCTGATCGAGTCACCCGCCAGGTGAATCCGAAAAGGAAGTCATCAACACTCTCATACGCGGTAGGGTTTTCTTCGTGAAGATAGCACCTCAATCAAGGCTCAGTTCGGCTGAAGAGGCCTGCGAAAGACCTAAATGGCCTGTCGTGCTGGGCAATGCTGTCCCAAGCAACCCCTTGAAGGGTTCTGGGAAGAATCGGGCACCCTTTACTTTCCAATGCACTGTGTCAGCCCTTTGTTGTCGATGACTCAAGAGAAAATGGGGGTAATAGGACGCTGACTTGCAAGAAAATCATTCCCACCCATAGTAAAATTCACGAACTCGTTATCAAAGGTCCACTCCTACCCGGGATACCTTCGGGTCCATCTTTGTGGGAGGAACAATTACTACGGATAGTTTGGGGCTGGTGGACATCGAATACTGTTTGGAATGTTTCACAGGTTGCGGCATAAGCCGAAAATGATGGTCATTAGGTCCTAGCGACGAGGTGGAATTATTTGTGCAGCACTCATCCATAGTGTTTGTTTGTTTACATACCGGCAAGGTATATAAAGGGAATATTCTGAGAGGCAAGCTGTGATGACTAGTTCAATATGGTTTCAGGTAATTGAATTAATTGCAACCTGGTTCCATAGTTCTTTTTCTATGCTACAGAGTTGCAGTAGATAGTAGTACTAGATACAGTAGATAGTTGTAGTAGATTCGCAATAAATTGTCAATCTAAATCAGCGCTCCAAAGCTGGAAATTCCCTGTTGGATTCAACGATTGAACACTTCGACCGCACACTTCACGATAAAGAATGACTCCTGAAACATGCCCTGTCGATGAGTCTGTGGCCTCTTTGCAAACCAAATGTGGCACTATCTTGTTGGAAAACGGCTTAAGCAAGCCATTAAGAGGACCCAAAGATCGTATCGGCAGTATGCCACGCCTAAGGCGGACGAGTTTTAACGACGTTGTACAGGCTGTTTCAAAAGGCCACACCCTCTGACCCCCTGTAGAAATTCACACAGCTAGACTGTGAACCATGCCAATGGTGTGATTCAGTTTTGGGTATTTGTTGCTTAATATAGTCAGCTCTTTGCGCATTTGCAATAACTGGAATCTCGTCCGAATACTGCCGTTCTCGTCGTAGTAATATCGGACAACCTGGATTTTCAATACTTTTAGGAAGCCACATGCTAAGTCGGCGGAGTTTCTCGCTTTCTAACACCGATGCCTACTTTTCTGCTTCCCAACTTAAAAGGATGCCTCAAATTATTTTGGAATGCGCTTTTAACGCTGACTCGTTTTGTTGTATTTGGCTTCTACAGCTTCAAACTCTCTGTGCTGTTGGTGGGAGTTGAGCAGCTCATTAGGAGATGGTTGTTTTAATGAAACTTGAGCGGAACTCGCGTTTCAAGCCGCTCTTCGTTGTGTTGAAGGAAGCGGATGACATAAGAATAGTGGTTCTTTCTCAACAGTGCATAATTGGAGTTCGTCTCAGGTGGACGGGAGAGGGGATGGGGAGAGGGAGTTGGCGGTAACCACTCAGATGCGCATTCAATTAAGGTAACGTATTCTTGAATTGCCTTTAGGTCACTACTGCATTCATTTCCTACCATCTGTTGCCTTCATTGCGTAGCGCACTTTCTAATTGGCTCAAAAATGGAAACGCGGACTCTGGTTTAAAGGGGTTTTATATGAACAGATGAAGGCTATCATAGTGTTGCTTGCAGCCTTTTTTACCCTTTTTATAGCTTTAAAGTGTATAGAATGAAGGAGACCTTGTCAAAACCTCTTTTACGAGGACGGTAAAACAGAAGAGACTGTTTTCACACCACATTATCTGACCCTAATCTGGGAGGTCGAATTGTTTTCGAGGTTCTACCAAACCGAAAGACATATTGTTCTAACGTAAAACTGACAAAACTTCACTGCCTGATTTGTCAACACAAAATGCTCGTCTGTAATCTTCACTTTCGAAATGCGCGATTTATCCGATCTGCATCTGATTCCCGATGGCTTACGGTGGCGTAAAACTGAATTGAAGGGACCACAAACGAGCTACAGGGGTTGAATGTATCAGAGGCGTTCCTTGAGGATTTTGGACTCCTAGGTGAGGAAATATTTAGGTTCGCAGAGCAAAGAACTTGACACTAGGTAGAAATCAAGACATAACAATCCCAAACTCAACCTCGCACATTTGATTATCAGCCATAGCAGGGGAAATGTTCAATGTGATTTACCCTTACCCTGGGCGAACCTCAATACTTTCGCACTTTTGCTAAATTTTCGGAATTTCGCTTCAGTACACAAAAGAGACACATATTCAGTAAATTTTACTGAATTTGAAATGTATTTCGTTGGTAATGAATATGAATGAGCAATTGTTGTCTTGGGATTGAACATCGTCATGCAATGACAGATGTCATTGCAGGTATAGCGGTACCGAACTTTAGCTGATCGGTGTCGTTCGGATCGGCTTTCTCCTTTGAGCGAGAACGACTAGACTGGGCTGAACGACTCGATTTTCTTGTATTCTCATCCGTTCTTACGGATCCCTGTTTGAAATTTCCTGGTGGGATCATTGGAACTGCTGTGTTGCTATAGGAATACATCGGGACTGCAGTAGGGGTAGAATATGAGGGAGTCACCACCGGAGTGACAAGCACAAGTGGACCTGAAAAGAACCGCATTATGTTTCTGCACCATCTTTGTCTGATCGCTCTAGTTGCATATCGCCATACACTGGTTGCCGTTTACTTTTACTATCAGGTACCTAGGCCAACTAGGCCTACCTTAATTCCGGGGGTCGGTTGATTGGTCTGAGAGGATCAAAGCACTGACTTGTACATCGGCTGGCTACCACTAGGCATTCTATAGGCCATATAGGCATTCACTGCGTCACTACGATTCTGAATGGAAGTCAAATGCGTAGGCTCACTCCTCAAACGGGATTGGTAACTCCCCCAAGACTTCATCCATTATCCTTTCATCAGGTGCGTGAGCGGAGATTGTGTAGTGGTAAGAGGCGCACGCTATCACACCCTCGGTGAGAGGAATGAATCCCTGATCGCTGTTGCCTGGACCAACCAAGCCTTCTGTCTATAAGGGGCCGGTTCATTGGTACCGGACTCTCCTAAGAGTACTGCGGAATACATACATACATCGGTTGACCACAGCAAGTTATTGTATAGGCCACATACCCATTCCAACCACCCATATGATTCCTAATAAACTTCGAGTGCTAGGGGCATCCCAATAACTGGACCGATTAACGCTGAAAATTTGTGTATCGTATCTAATCGCCGTTACGCGTTTCTACGAATTCAGGTAATTACCGTCTTTTTTTGTAGCTTACAAATGTTCAATTGGAGGTGTATGTCAGCAGAACATACCTTGTGGTTCGTCGCTTCTTAAGAAGTACCAGCAAACGCAGTAAATAAGATAACAGCAAAGAAAAATCGTTGGTAACAGTAAGAGAAAAGAGTAGAAAGCCTTAATACGAGATGTGAGTATTTGTAAAGGATCTTTAAGAGGAAGACTAAGAATAGTTCAGTATTTTCATGATGCCGCTAGATTTCTTCAGTGGCGACTAATAACAAGCTCTAAATGGGTGAGAAAAATACGCACCTCTCCAAAGGGCAAGTCTGGTAGTGGCAAAACGAGTAAGCGCATGACTGAGCCATACTCTGGCTGTGTTTTCTTCCGATCCTGTGCAGCAGGATAAAGATAAGAAAGCGGTCTGATACTATCCCATTATCTTTCATTTATTTCATAGCAGTGGATTTCGGTTTAGAAGCGGTATATCGGTTTGTCGACATGTATGTGAGTGTGTGGGTCTTTCTGTCCGCAAGACCCCATGGTTTAAAAAAAGATGGTAATATGGAGAACCCACCGAAAACCATGGTAGTAACAGTAAGGAATACAGGAACGAGAATTCAGTCCGGCACTCAGCTCTTACAGTAATCCAGCACGTGTTAACACGCAAATTTTTACCCGTCACATATAGGACGCGTCGAAAAGGGGCTTTGGGCAAGGACACGGGGGTGGCCGGTCGGGTAAGCCGGGGGGTTACTGTAAGAGCCGAGTGCAGGACCGAATTTTCGTGATAGGGTAAAGAATAAGCTTCTGAAAATTCGCTGTGTGCGTGAGTGCCTTTGCGTGCGGGTGTGTGTGGATGTGTGAAAGTGCAAATTCACAGCTCTCACAATCAGATGTAGCTCTGGAATTGTATTTGTTCCAGGCGCACAATCCAGAAAGATGAAGAGGACGTAGGTGAAGAGGGATGATAACAGTTCATACATATGAGCTTAGAATGCAGATGCCTGTAGCCGTTACGCCTCTCATGTTAACAGAGGACCCGGCACTTTGGTTCTGCGTCGCTTTGCATTTNTTTTTGCGTGAAACCGTGAAGCATCACCTGCACAACATGACCCCTATACGGTTGGAAAGTGATTTCCCCAGAGAGCAGGTTAAAGAGAAGAGAAAGGTTGGCTAACAAAAGCTGCCTGTCGCATCCGAAAAAATTGTCCTACGGAATTCCTGTTCACAGACGAGAAAAGATTCACAGTGAAATAGGTGCTCAATAAGTAGAGCGATAACATTTATATGAAGCTTAAAGAAATGAAAGTGATACAGCGCCTGGCTCACTAACTTTCTGTGATGGCGTGTACCAGCATCACCGCCGGGGCAAAGACACCGATTATTTTTGTAAATTATGGAGTGGAAGTTGGTTTGGAGGCCTGTTTGTTCTCTTCGTGAGCAATAGGACACTTTGATGATTCGAACCGGTTATATTGTCACGATGAAGCTCCTGACTGCAGAACAGAATTTGTCTAGAAATTTCGTGAAAGGGGTTCTTTGACTTCATAACCTTCGATCAGTGACCACTCTGGAGCCCTGACCTAAATCCCATAAATGTCTCAATGTGATCAGCCTCTGAGATGAAAGCATCCTTTAGCCCAAACATGAGAAGAAATAATCTCGAAAATGCTTAGCAAAAAGCCGGGACCATTTCGATGATCCTAGCTGCGTGCCACCGTCAATGCCGTCCATCGTCGTCTTTGGGGTTGGGTGAAAGCAGAAAGCAACAGATCCCGGTCCCAATGTACTATTTTGATTAGAGATTAGTGATAGACACTTTAATGAAATTGGTTTGCTCTATTGGCTTTCTATTCGTTTTCTGCGATGTGATTTCTGTGTAATCATAATTTTGGCCCACCCTGTAGAGTGTTTACAATTGAAGACCTTCCAATTGAATCAACTACCACTCTTATTTCATCGGAATAGGCTCTCGCCCCTTCCGCGAGCCAGAGTGATCCACTGAATCGTCCTTGCTCGAGGGACACGAGGCGTAACATTTCTCGAGAGATTTCGTGAATAAGTTTGACCATCACACCGGCGGCCGTCCTGATGTTCGTTTGACGTCACAAGGGATCCACCGAGTGACCGCTTGGATCCAACGGTCATCACGAAATCGCACGACGTGTCCGACTCAGCTGATCTTTGACTTCTTGGGGTAAGCAACGCCGTCGAAAATGTCAAGTTAATCTACAAACAGCATAAAATAAATCAATTAAAAGGTCGTGGTAGGACTCAATGGTTCATTTTCTTCGTAAAACCTTCGAATCAATAGGTTTCAAAGGGAAACAGAGGATACAATGGAAATGCAACGGTATCATGAATACAATAGGTACATATGCAGTAAGGTTAACAAATGTTCAATTGAATTTCGGAAACTATAAGAAAAACATTTGTTGCTGAGTGATATGTGAAAGATAATGATTAGATACGGTAGATATTAGACAGCGAAAGTGAAATGACCAGAAAGAGTAAGACCAGGTAACGGCCGAATACGCATATAAACGACATGAAGTGCGAGATCAGGGAGCGATGGATCTATCAACAATACTATACACATAGTAAATACCAAATTGTTATTGAGTAACACAACTTTTCTGTTTTTTCATTCCTGTAGCTTCTAGAAAGGATTTTCGATGTCGATGTGATTTACTTTGTTTTTCCATGACATAAGCGTTGCCAATCTGGAACGCTTCTTCGAAAACTTCCTCGAGACCTTCCTGAAATGAACCGGGAATCAGGAAAATGGTGAATGTTGAAGGGTTGACTCATTGAGTTCAGCTAGGTGAACTTTAGTTCCTCCTTTGAAGAGAGCCTCGTTGGTATGACGTGAGAACCACGTGAAAGTATCCCTTTGTACTCACCCCAGTGATCTCTGAACATTCGAGATATTTACTGGCGCCGATCTGGTTTGCAAGTTTTTCAGCACGATGAAGAGGCATCGGCAGACTGTCAATATTACAGTTATTGTTGTTGTTGTTGATATTCGTCAAAAGACGTTTCTCGATCTGAGTTCCCACAAGGGCAAACGGTATCCCACGGATACGGTCATGTACAGTATTCAGTATCTGAATCGATTTATTCATTTAGCAGTAATGTTCTCTGGAATTTACAAGTTAGTCTGGACTTACTTTCCCAATCGTCTCCTCAACTTTGTCTTGTCGAGCTACCGAAACGCAAAGTAAAAACACATGCACGTCATCGCTGTCGTTTACGTAGGCTGACTGTGAGTCAATGAATGTACATTTCCGACCATTGAACGCCGTTACCACTTGTTTATTCTGAAATACAGGCCGGATGAGCCCTGACCTTGTCCTATGTTGATTGTCAACGAAAGGAGGCTTACCGTAACGTCATAAGGAACACCAGCATAGTAAGCATATTTTTTGAGCATCATCTCCTTCCCACTGGTGGAATCGCCGATTATCACGCATCGTACTACATCCGTATCGGCCAACTTAGTCATTTCGGTTGGTTGTTCTGAAAATATAAAGGAAAATCTTATTGAGTTGTATATCTAATAAAGAAAATTCTATACAGGAGGAGATAATGAAGCGAATTGAATAACTATGTCAAAATCAAATTATCAAGACTGCATGAAGTGAAGTATATCTACTAAGCCGTACATCACCCCCCAATGTCCCCACAGGTTTGATCCTGACGTTATTATCTGGGAAATGGTTGTCTAGTGGAAGGGCGTTTTCCGAGGATGATAACATTTGGTCAAAACTTAGCCCGAGTGAGAGTTTGCACCTGTACCGATGTTTTCCGAGCGCTGTATTCTTATTGTTGATGTACCTGGCCTCCACGACTTAAACCTTTGCTTCTTAAATCAATGTCTACCACCATGTGTATTCCATAACAATCTCCTACTTCACTTCTTGATGGTATCACCCAAATCAAGCAAGTCCTGGCATTACCCTGAAGGCGAAATTGAGAAGAGTAAGGTGCCCAGAATGCACAGGTGCCGGTCCGATCATGTGACACCCAGTTTCATTTTGATTGAGTGAAACTCCGGCTTGGGTGATAGACCTCCCTCCTCTTGCTTTCCAGGCTGATTAAATAGTTTAATCTTATTTGAGATGGCAGAAACAGTGCTGTTAAATATTCCTACTCTTATCTCCTTTTAGCAATTCGTGAAAAGTTGAGAGGAGGAAAATGGGTGATGCATCACCAAAGAGGGTTGCGGGAGAGGAGGAGGAGGAGTCGAAAAAGAGAATGATAACGACCGATTGAGGAGGAATTCACAAAAAGGAGCTCCCGTAAGGCACGTGAGATGTGGCCGCTCACTGGTCTCCTTCTGATAACATACGGAACTATTCCAACTACACTTTTCTGTTTTTTTCTAACAATTGACTTCATTCTTGATTGTATTGAGATCTTTCATTGAAATACCATCTAATATTGAATTATGTTTCTTATTCATAGTGGAAATACATATTTTTACAATACAACTTGGTTGACAACTAGTTAATGTTATAGTTTCAATTGAAGTTTTTCAAGTGTAATAGATTATGTTTGGCGATATCCAGAAATAAAAAGTGATACCTTTTTTGGATTTGCGTCTGAGCGGAAACTTCATGATGGTTGAGCAGCTGTGATTAAGAAGTGGCAGTTGGGCTTCCTATGTTTATATAGTCACTTACTGGTCTCTTTTTGATCACATACGGAGGTGTACGAGAAATTCGTGCCGCTGTACGCAAACAGACATCATGTCGAGTGCATGTGAGGATCATGTATGCACGGAAATAGTCAAGTAATCTGCATGAGGAGCGTAATCTGCACGAAAAGCGGCTCTGTTTTCCCAGTGAACAGATACTGATAGTCAGCTTAATCAATGATCAATGGTAAGCTCAATTCAATTCGGAAGGGTAGGCGAAAGATCAGACCGTAATGAGCTAGGACAGTTCGTGGAGGGAACGAGGAATTCGAGAGCACGTGTTTTTCGCGTGCTTCAGAATAGAGGGATCAAGGACATAAAGTTTTTTGTGAGTAAAACTTACAGAAGGCCCGTTTAGAAAGCTATTCGGTAAGATCTCTATAAAAGTAAAATTCATTCAAAATCTATATTTTCTCCTCAATAGCATCGTCCCTATGGTGATGGCACTTCTTCAAAAATAGACGTTTCGAAGACGAAGACGTTTTATATTGTCCACCTCGCTGAAAGCATCACCACAATTGCTTAAAAATGCAAATAGTTAAATTGGAAAGTTCCGCGAGAGGCGCTTTCATGAATATTAAGAACAAAGGATTTTTTTGGGACGAGTTGAAATTTTATTGCCCCTCCACAGTTCAATCTAAAAAAATAACAGA
>UZAF01018729.1:0-17824 GCA_900617895.1 Haemonchus placei | reverse complement strand
GGAATAACACAGAGGAGGACATGCTGGCGCCATTCTTTCTTCCAAAATGAGTTGATAAATGAAGTTTCATAGTGATCATGAGAGGAGCACTCAAAGGCTTCCAGAACGATCCTGGGAAATCTTTATTATGGTACAGTATACCACGCTTATACTTCAAAACTCTATACTTTCAAGAGTCACAATCACTACCACCATCCCTTTGACAGGCCAAAAAAGTCTAAGAAGTGGTCCCACCTTATGACAGAAACGAACATCGTTTCGTACTCGTTTTGGGAAGGTAAAAACTCTGGCATAGGAGGGGAGTATCTGAAAGCGCTCAGCCTTTTGAAGCTACACCTTTCACAGGTTCAAATCCCGACAAGAAAACTAGGAATCTCACACAGAATATCGTGTAGAGCCAACCGAATAGGGTCACAGTAGTAGCACTTGGCTCACCAATGACATCTCATTGTCAGAGGGGACAACCCATCATTTCTTTTTTACAGAAAAGGATTACTGCTTTTAGGTGAGTTAGTTAATTAAAAGCATTTTTTTACTGACTGACTTGTAGATTCTACTGATTCCACTCGAAAAAAAGGGAAATTTCGTTGACCAAAGCAGTATTCTTGAAGGTTGTGATCAACACTCAAAGGGCAAAGGACGAGTTTTGAAGTGTTGTGATCAACACTCAAAAGACAAAGGGCGACTTTTGAAGTTGAAGGCAGGAGGTAGGAGTCGCCCAGGCGGTATTAGCTACTACAGCCGAATATCTATAGAAGGAGAAGAGTAAGGAAAGTAAGCAGCACATGCCTGCCGTCCGACACCGTGTCTGTAAGGGGTACTCTAGAAGATACCCTCCCTGGGATCAATAGAACTTGACGAGTTCTCAGGAGGCTCAATATGGGACAGTCATGTTTACTCTCGAGAAAATTCAAGCGCTAGAAAGAAGATTTCACTATTATTCAAATAATAATGTCGTCGATTCCCATTTGTCAGCAAAAGAGGGAAGTAATAAATCAATCGTAGGAAGAAATAATGCTGATAAAGATCATCCGAACAGTAGATCCTGAAGTCAAGTGGCCCTAACCACAACGAAAGTGGTTTAATAGATACGAAGCTATAAGGGAGGTAGGGTTGAGGGTGCTCTTACAGGGAGTGGGGTCCTGATGAACTAACTTCTGTTGACACTTTTATCAGTACGTTGGGGTGTCAATGCACTTCTGCCTTTAATTGTCTATTGTTTTATCGAATAATCGACGTGCATTCTATCAAGTTCACCCATCAGATGTCCCCCTGTACACGTCGAACTGGAAAGGAAGAGAATGAATTTGTTAAGTTCAGCTCTGACCCTAAGCAAAAGCTTCATTAAAACATATGACAGTAACTTGGTAGCAAAGAGCTGTCAATATTTGATTGTAAGGATTCCGTAACTGCTGAAGAAGTGATGAGAAGAGGCACTACTGCACAATTCAGCATATTGAAACTCCTCGTTCTCAGGAAATTCATGGATTGTTTGACATTCACTCAAAATAGATATGTATTTGCATACTAGTATATGTCACACGGTACTTTTTCACCATTATTGCAAACCGGTCCCACGGCACACACATTTTCCTCGAATCTTTACTTGTAACCTCAAACTTTGATAGCTAAACAATGTAAGAATTGTGGATCAGTGTAGAATCTAAGCCACTGCACGATAAACAGAAACTCTATTTCCAACTTACTAGAATACTTCATAACTAGGAGGCGGAGGTGATATAATGGCAGGTGGTGCACACTACTGAACACATTGTCGGCGATTCGAATCCCGGATCGGTACCCGTTCAGTACAACTGGGACCTTCTATCCCTCTGAGGCCGGCCAATCGGTACCAGACTTGTCTGAGAGGATAAAAGCATTGACTTGTATATCGGAGGCCGCCGCAGGTCACTGTATAGGCCACATACGCATTCATTACGCTACTACGATTCATAACGGAAGTCGAATGCTGGGGCGCATCCCTCAGACGGGACTGATGAGCCCCAAGACTTTATTCTTCACCTTTTAAATAACGCGTTAAGTGTGTCTGTTGGTTCGTGTGTGTCCTACCGGTAATTCATAAATTCTGAGTCCGTGGACTCAAAGCGTTCAAATTTGGTGGGTGTACAGGCGGTTGTTTGGGAACACTGACGGCAGTGGGCACGCCGCCCACGGAGGCAGGCGTGCGCGGAATAAATGTTTGACCGGAAACTCTTAACTCCTTTTTCTAAGACCTAGAACTTTCAAATTGTATCCAGCGAATCCGCTACACATAACACTGTATTTGTGAAGCCTGAACACTTTGGAAAACATATGAAAATGAAAACAGCAATTTTGAAACGATGCCCCCTGCAGTTTAACTACAAAGGCAATCCCGAAATATAGGCTCCGTTGAAAAACACAAAAGTTATTTTCGAAACACAGCCCTCTGTAGAGCTATTACTGGGTTGTAGAGAGAAAGCGATATTGCAGCAGAGTTTACCGTAGAGCGGGAGGAGTCGAGAACGAGGAAGTTCGCAAAAACCCCTGAAACATGGGAACTCTGCTGAACTAGTTTCAGTTTCTGAGGTCGGACAAGGTCAAGTCGATCACAGGAGTGTTTGGAAGATTTTTCAGCGGCTGCAGAACAATGTGTTTTAGCTGATGCCGTGCTTCAGGTTTTGGTGACACTTGCGGTTAACGTGCTCCATCTTTGAATGTTGCGACATGTGGCGCAGAACATACAAGGCCGAGTAACACGTCCTTTTCCAGCGCTATCGAACAGCCGTGGGCATCGCTTCATAAGGAGCTTTCAGAGGTCATAGACTCGAACCAAGAGGGAAATTTGACCCTGCTTCTGATTTACACCTGACACCAAAAAATATTGGCAGCGAGCCATTTAAGTTGAATTAGATGATCAATGGTTTTGCTTCGGTGTATGCTTGATGTGGCAAACGCTGCATACTGCTATCGTGAGTAGAAGTAGATAACACACAGTAGATGTCTTCTGCGGGGTACTTTACCATGTTTCTCAAGATTGATTAGCATTCGTTCGAATTTCATTTGGCAATGGTATTTGTACTATACTGCCAATGATTTGAGTTGTAGGACATGGTGACTGGCTTGCATCAGTAGGTTTACCTGTTCCTTCTGGTGCCAGACTAAGCCGTTAGTTCGCTCATTAAAGGCACCGTTCACAAAAAAGTTAGGGTACCATTTTTTGACGGGTAAAGCGATAACAACGAAAAAAGCGCAAAAAACGATGAACAAAAAGAATTACAAAGGGTCNGAGGGGGGTTGGACGAGTTTCACATTGAAAGAACGGCGGTTAGGGAGTGTTCGGGCGAGTGCACGAAGGCGACGCAATGGGTTGTCTGCAATAGCAGACAACACATTGCGTCTCTGGCAATTTGCCAACCAGCTTATCGACTTGCCACCAACTTTCCAACTCCAGTGCGAATGTGGTGAAGGACAATTAGAATTCGTAGTCAGCCTAGCGAGAGGCGGAGGCCTCCCGTCCCCCACTGTTCCTGCCTTTACTGTGCCCTATCCAGCCGTTTTCCGACCTCATTCCTGCACAAATGGTATCAGAAGGGGCTTCGAATTCAAACCATGTGCAAATCTCCGAAACCACTTTTTCGTGAACAGTGCCTTTAAATCGTCTGCAACAATAACTGTGCGGGCGTCCAAGCTTTGACGCTAGTCTCTGCTTTTACTAGAAGTTTTTTGGGCACCGTAATTGCTTCAAAGTTTCTATTAAGAATTTTTTTAACTGAACCTGGTATCATTTTTTGGTGTAGGGTATGTCAAGAGGCGCACTATCGCTTCGTCCAATCCAATCAAGCCATCAATCCTGACGGGATCCTTTATTCGATTAAAGAATAGTCTGGAACGAAAAAAAGCACAGGTCCGTATATTGGCCGATCACCGCAATCCATCGGCAAGTTGCATACTTATTTAAAACAGCACTACATATTTCTTTGGATAGAAAGTGAATACATAATTTGGAATCAAGTTATTATTATATAATAAATAGATTGAGCAGAAGGTATCTGTCGAAAGCCTCACAAGGTTGGTGAGGTATGGAGAAGACGTCGGCCTCGGACGGAACTCGAACCCCCTTTGCTATCCGGGCTCCTTATCCTATACATTACCGAGACTCGTCCTTGTCTTATCTTCATCTTCAGGCCTTTATGCCAAAGTTTTTCAGCACTTGTAAAACTTTTGGATCGTGAACTGCTTCGGATTGGCAGCTGTTAACAAAACATAAAGTCAGATCTATTTATATTTCCTGAAAATTTCCTATCAGCCCGGATTTCTTCCGGGATAAATTGGTAGCTTCTTCGAAATTTCTATGTTAGTACACTATGTATACGTATACGCATAACATATTCGGGTGCAACTTCCTTGTTTATTTAATTCTTTGATAGCCAAATTGTCCCCTTATACTCACACGTACATACTACCTTACGAGTTGGATTCTACTTCATTACTGGCGCCCATTGAGAGTTGTGGCACGCACCTTTTGAGTGGAAATTTATGGCAGATGCTTCCCGAAAACCTGATACTTTCAGATTGCTGTGAATTATGAAATTTGAATAGGTCAGTCCAATGGAAAAATAACTTCGTTGGATTGATTGCTGCAACTCTGTTCACATTCTTGTATCGAATTAACCGACTGGTTGGGATGGAAATAAATGAATTTCCGAGGGAAACATCATCGATGGGATAGGCGTTGTTTATTATGAGATGTTACGCTACGCGGCAATAATGGACGTGTCATATTAACTGTTGAAGTATTTTTTAACAGTGAATACCATCAAAATTAAAACGTGACTTTCAGAATAGGTCTTCTGACACTATTATTCTGCCAATTGTACACCGTCCTGTTTTGCTTTTTATGTAGTAGTTCAACCCCTGTACGGCTTCGTATGAATGAGTTTTCAAGGAGAATGTCAGAGATGGAGACATTGGCTAAGTCGATCCCGTTTCGGGATGGGCCCTTCATTCGCGATCCGTTCAGAATCGTAGGCTTTTATCTCCCCAGTCTGATCTGGTACAAATTAACTGACTCCGGAGACATAAAGACCTGCTTTGCCTGGGCGAGTATCGATTCGGGTCTAGTAGGTAACTGACTCAACCCGTTTTGGGACCCTGATTACGCTCTATCTAGGCGTCGACAGCGTCCCTTGCATTAACCTTAGGGCCATGGGTCTATGCCAGAGAGAAATCACTGAGGATATAATGGTAGGAAATTTAGGGCAATTTAGAATAGCATTTGACGAGCACTGAGAAGGATCCGAAGCGGTCAGAATCAAGCTTGCTCCGACTATGATTAATACAACCTAACGACTACAGTAAGCTGCCCGCGCGCATCTTGCGCATCCCTGCGCCAATACTATAACCTTTACAGTCTCTACAACACCGCGTAACTCAACTGCCTTGACTAAGCCAGTTTTGGGGCTTTTATTACGTTCTATCTAGGCGTCGACGGCGTCCCTTGCATTAACCTTACGGCCACAGAGAGGGGCCTACCTTTTGACTCTCATGGCCCGCACTCAAACAGCACTAGTTCCACGGTAACTTTGCCTTCGTCTTTAAACTTTATTATTTTTTCCACTCCGAATAAAAAACTAACCAACGACGGCACTAACCCAACATCCAGTCGAAAAAACGCCCAATGTCTGTGATATAGCACAAAAGAAATCTGTTTTCAACTAGCAGAACCCTGCAAATACCACTTCTGGGGTGAGAACGATCAGCAGTATTGAAAGAAGCACGGGGTCTCACTAGTAAGTAGCAAAGGATAGAGAAAAGTGTCGGGTAACAAAAATCTACAAAATTGGGATCTTTTTCTATAAGGTAAGGTGAAGGAGCACTCACAAGCATCTCATGTGGAGAGCTGGTGAAATGTTACTGAACGATTTAGGAATACAACGCTGAAATACCAAATGAAAGCGGTACAGGATAATTGGCTGTAAGGATTTCATTCGTTAGAACAACTTCTACAAAAATAACACAGAGAGAGTCTCTTACTTAAGCCGATGAAGAATTACGGAAAGCTAAAACCAGTTGTTGTTCTGCACATTTCCCACTTCATTGGTGAGCCGCTGTTGGTTCCCCCATGACAGCGTGCCTCGCTTGTCGCAGGACCGAATCGAATTTTCAGTGTAAAATTACGGTAAACAACTGCCGCTTCCCGTGAAAATTCGGGTAGAATCACCGACACTCAAGCAAAGTTGGTACTATGTCTGGTGAATCTGGAAAACAAAGTGGATATAAAAAACCTAAAAAGTTGTTCGAGGGAGAGTAATCTGAACGGTAAAGTAGCGAGCAGTGGGGAATATTTCAACAGTTTCTTCTTTCCAAACAGTCAGAATGGAAAACAAATCCCTGCGGGTCGGCTGCCTGATGTTATTTAAAGGTACAGTTCACGATAAAAATGATTTCTGAGATTCCCCCACAAGGCGAATTTGAGGTCCCCGAGTATACCATATTTGACACTACTAGGTCGGAAAACGGCCTAGTTAGGGAGTTATAAAGTCTCAAAAATCGGCCCATGTGTATCCTTGGACGTGTTTCACCGGCATTGTAGAGGCTGCACCGTTCTCAAAGGAACCCATGTAGGAAGTTTAAACAATTTGTCACGACCCATAGCGACAGCGAAAGACAATTCTGTACAGTTCTGGTTTGATGTAGTCAGCTCTTTGTGCAATTGCAATAACTGAAATCTCCGAATACCCCTTCCATGTTATCTCCGTCATAGCAATCTCGTCCAAACTCTATTCTTCCTACTTTTGAGAAGCCATATTTTTCCAGAAATCGGCGAATTCTCTCGCTTTCTTCACTGCTAATTAACTATTCCCAATCTATACTTCCACTTTCGGATGAAAACGGGTACTTCAAATTATCGTGAACTGTGCCTTTAACGTTGGTGCAAGAATTTTATTTCTTTGCCTATGATATATTTTTGAAATCTAGCTCTATCAGTTAACAGAATGGCAGTTTTGAACTCATGAATGTGATACGGCAAGTCTCGGATATGATATTCTTAATGGCTGCGGGTCAGAACATGCCATTCCACCCTTTGTAAGAAATTAGGTCACCGCGGTTCGGTTGACAGAATAGGGTCCTTGGAACTTGAACCATAAAGTAGAAAATGGTGTTACCAATCCAGACCATCATGACTTAGTTACTGCACATAAGATTGAATCCAACTCTAACCAATGAACTCATACCACGCGAACCCCGGGAGACGGCCAGAAGGAACGGTTTTGTGTAATCGATCCGCCGCACGCGGCTGTCGCGGACCATTTGTCTCGTTATAACAGTTTTTGCATTCTTCATACAGTTCAATCGCTATGCGATAGTTACTTATGCATGATTCTACTGTTAGCTCTTTTGTTCTTGAATTTCTTACTTGCTTCTGCATTCTGCTACATTCCTTCGCGCGCGGCGTCTCTCTCGCAGCGACGCGACAAGTTCGTTTCCTCTGCACCACACCCCGCAAACCCCTTGTACACCAGCTCCACCTTTTCTCCTCTGCTTCACCACAATTCCGCCCCGACATGGCTGAAGCTTTCAAAAACATTTATTCATGATTATTTCGCAATAGTCAATTTAAAATGAAAGATTTAATTTTCGACAACAGTGGAAATACAGTCATGTGGCAAGACCTAAAAAATAACAAAAACTTTGATAGTACACGCTTCTGTCTATATAAGCTTCTGGATGCTATTGGAGATAGCATTCAAATTTCTTTTACAATTTACATTTCCTTAGTTCAATTAATTTTTTTCCTCGGCGTTGAGCTGAATGTGGCTCCATGCAGCATTTTCTGCGCAATGATTTATTAAGGAGCGTTTTGGAATAGCCCCTATTGCTGGTAAAATACACGAAGCTCGTCCTTGGTGGTACGGTTATGTCCTACGTGCATTTAATGACAGCTTCTGTAAGGTCCAGCCTCAACTCGAAACGGAAACGGCCAGAGCTAGAGACTTGAAGACTAAAGCAACGCATTTTCGACCCTTTGCATGAGGACTTGAGTGAGGTTGGCCTCCATCCCGATCAAGTATTCAATCGGGAATGGTGGCGTCAGTACATTAGAAAAGCGGACCCCTCTTCTAAATGGGAAGTATGTTAAAGAAGAACAAGCAGCTCTATGCAAAATAATGACTCAGTCTAGTTGCCACCACTATCTTGGAGATAGTGCCCGTAGTAAGTAAAACACGATAGGGAAGGCCACCTGTGGAGGAGAGGAAAATTGTGTGCTTGGAATGACAATAAAAGTATCGTGACGAAAGCTTGCAGCTTAGGTGCCTTCGCTTGCTACACCTTAAGCTCTGATGCCGGTGAGTGGTTGGGACCTCTATGATATGACCTCTATGATACCTCTATGATATATATATATGATAGCCTATGGTCCACCACATCCTCTATTCAGAATGTGCAGGGGTAACACCCCGAAAGAGCACGTTCAAAACTTCCTCGACATTCGCTCTTTTGCTCTTACTGCACTTCTCATAGCTTTGTCTGTAGTCTCCTCAAGACACTTCGATATTTTGGAATCAGGTGCCAGAAGCAGACGCTTTGACTGCTGTTTTGAAGGCATTTTACTACTATTCCCATTTTCCAACTGTTCGTAGGTGCTCTTGCTGAAACTTTGAAGGAGACTGAGAGATAGCTGGAAAGCAGCAAGGTAAGGGAAACCCATGTATAATACCAATAAAATTCTCGCTATCATGGGGAACAGAATAGGTAGGCTTTTCCCAATTCCCAGTACGACTCAACAAAAAATTTACGATTCACCCCCTTTCCGAAATGAGGGTTATTCGAAAAAATTTATTTGAAAACAACAGTTATTTGAAAACAGGGAGTCGGCCCACACTTAGCAATCACCGATTGGGCGTCTCACCGACTACCCAGGGATGAGTGGCTTTCGAAAATTGCCTTCCCGGATCGACTCACATAAAATATGCAACCTTTTGGTAAGGCTGATAAATCACGTAGTTGTTTGACTTTCATATTCGATCGCTCTCCCCCGCTGCATAGATACTGTTTTCCGCTGAATAATATTATCTTCTCCGAGCAGATAATGAAGGAACAATCTCTGTTTATACTACTAGCATTATGTGCAACCATCAATGCACTCTTGCGGTGAGTAATTCTCTTCACAAGAATGACGGTGGAACTTGTATAACCCTCGTATTCAGAATGCCTGTACTAAAATCGACCCACACGCTAAACTCTATAGATGGAAATGCGATTGCCGAGTTCCTAAAGCACAAGTACATAGTAGGATACGTGTTTGCATCAGGAAATGCAACCAATGCCACGAACATCAGCCTACCACTAATCTATTCGAATGTAAGGGAAAAACTATAAACATCGTCTTTCACTAGTAATCAAAGTACAGATTATTTAGTCGGCTTATTACGGTATCATCCACATTGGAACTCCTGCTCAGCAGTTCCAAGTGCTATTCGACACTGGTTCAGCAAATTTGTGGGTTCCGTGCATGGGATGCAAGGACGAAGCCTGCCAAAAGCATCGTCAGGTGTGATGCGCCATTGGCCCTAAAATGTAATGCGCTTCCATTCAAATTTCTGTCTAGTTTGACTGTCAAAAATCGACAACTTGCAACGGAACGAACCAACAGTTCGAGGTAGAATATGGACTCGGCACTGTTCAAGCAAACATCGACTACGATATTGTTTGCGTAGGTTTTTTCTTGCTCATATACGAAGGACATCTCGAAAGGTCCTTTATTGTAATTTGCAGTTCGGGTGCCCTTGCAGTATTGTACCAACAGAAATCAGGGATTTGGTTGTGCCACATCAGAGACCGGGAAATTCGCCGTAGGTGCAGTCTTCTTCGAATGTAGACTGGCAATATAGTCCTTATACTTTAGACCGAAGTATTCGATGGCATTCTTGGTTTGGCATGGAAATCAGATGCAGCAGGCAACATCTCACCACCTTTGGATCAGATCTTCGCCAACAAGGTATTGTTTAGACAATTCTTTCAGACACTACGTACAACAGGGAAGCAATGACACCATATACGTGCAGCTGGGAAGCAATGGTCAGAAAAAATGATCAAGCACTATCTCAATTTCACAAATGCTTTGAAAAAAAATTTAAGGATGAATCAGGATCCACTAAATTGCAAAAGCTAAGATGTAGCAGAATGTATGAGCCAGAAAAACCTGGCCGTTACAGATAATTTGCTAAGCACAGGGTTGATAGTAGGAGAAGAAATCCTGGGTTTTTTTTTCAACTATATGGAGTAGTAGACGCTTGGTTGAACGAAAACAGCTGAAAACAGGTTTTCTTTCTGCTTTTTTTTAGTAGTTGGTGTAGGTCACATACGTTGAACAACATTGAATAAATAAAAAATAGTTGAATAAAATTCATGTAACACGGAAAGCTCTCGAATTTCTGGTAGGGTAAAATACACTGTGAAATTAATGCAAAAACCTCATCTGACCGCATCTGCATTAGAAGAAGCTCAACACTGAATCTTGCCATGATGTTCGTGTCCCAGGAGCTCATTGTGGGATAAGACGTTTGTTCATTTCTCGGCGTGCAAAATGCTTTAGAGGGTGAGGCGCCCAAATTTTGTACGTAGGTTATTAACTGCTTCAATGTGTTTGAATAGCGCGTAAATACCTATAAAGAAGAGAGAAAACGTACCGAGCGCAAGAATCCGCGAAATCGGTCACCTAATCACGAATCGTCACCCCCATGTTTCAGGACGTGGAGTGCTTTTTCATGTTTATGTCAATCATTCCCTTCTTCTCACAAATTGCAGAAAACGTGCCCGGAAGCCCTATTTGCATTTTACATGTCTGCAAGCAATAACGCCAAAGGTGTCGCTGGAGAGCTGACTATTTGTGGGATAGATCCTAAGTATTATAAGGTACCATTGAATCTTTAACTTATGAATCCTGATACCAACAATGAGATCTGTTCAAAGGGAAACATTGCATGGGTACCTCTGATAGCCGAATACTTGTGGCGAATCCAATTGGGACCGGTGTATATCAGAGGAAAGACGTTAACTACTGGTCCACAAGAAGCTATCGTTGACACTGGCAGTTCTATTATTACTGCCCCGATGAGCGTTGTACAACAGGTAATTCTCAGTGATGCGAAATTCATTTTACAAACGTGCCCTTTAATTCGATTTTCAGATCCAAAATCTAACCAGAGCCAAGGTGAATGCACAAGGCGCATATGAAATCGACTGCAAAAACATCTCCACTCTGCCAGCAATTGTATTCCTTCTTGGTGGTCAAGACTTTGTTCTTGAAGGACAAGACTATGTTGTACAGGTACTGGATGTAAACTACTCTAGAGCCTTGGCACAAATGTGGTCAAGAGTGTGACTATCGAGTGAAATGGAGAATTGATACCAGATCCACTGTAATTTTTTAGACCAACCAGACCTGTGTTCTCGGCTTTTTGGGTCTTGAACTTCCACCTCCGATTGGTATGCTCTCGTGAGCCAGCTTTTGAACCTCTATCAAAAAGAATTGTTCTCAGGTCCCATCTGGATCCTTGGTGACGTCTTCCTTCGTAACTTCTATACCGTCTTCGACCACGGGAACAAGCGTGTTGGATTCGCTCGGAAAGTTCCTGAAGAATGTCTCAATTCCACATCTTCTTCTTAGAAAATGTCCTTTTGACAGCAGAGGTCCAGAAATAAAAACGCCAGTTTTGTCACGCATAATCATTCACTATGAGAGCATTTTCTAGTCATTGAAGGGAAAAATTCTATATAATGCAAAAACTCCGTCCCCCACAAAATCCGAACCCTCGCCTGTCGCACATGAAGCTTCACGCTTACCACTACACCGAGCCGCCGTCGAGAATGCATGTCCATGTGATTTACGTTTTCTCATGTTAAGCTCTCTGAAACCACCCTCATAACTCCGTTCAGAGAAAAGCTCGGCAAATTTGGGAAGCACATTTGAACTCAGCATCCACAAACACGTCCAACAGTGTAGGTCTCATTTCAAATGGCCACTTCGACCTGGGACCCTTCCCTGGTTAGATCAATAAGCCTCGTAGCACTCGTGTAAACGGTGTCCGGGAGATTTAATTAGTGAGTGAATAGTCTTTTCTTTTTTCTTTCTTTTGTGTCCTTAATGGAAATCAATCCTCAATGGTTCCTCGACTTTCAGGCTCTGACGAGGGCGAACACCAAAACGTAAGCCCTATAAATGTAAAGATATTGGAAAGGCTGAAGCAAGCATAAAGGTTTTTATGACTACACAATTAGACTTAAGTTTCGATTTGGCGTTTGAGTTTCTTGCTAACTTCTTGTGAGTACTAGATCACGGGATACCCTAACAATTAGCAAATAAATACATCCACGGCCTATATTATATTTCACCACGCTACCTTAGAGGCAAAGTTCACGTTGACTTCGGATAATCCAGATTATGAGGAAAATTTGAAGACAAGGTGGAAAATTGCGCGACGAAGGCAAAGAAAGTGTGTGTATTGGTGTTTTCGAAGAGGAAAAAGGCTCTGAAAAAATCGTTAAGAAGGGGGCAGGAAGAGAATGAGACTAGAAAAATGAAGAAGAGTGGTTGTTTGGACGAGCTATACAACGTGTCTCACTGCGTATGTGTAGGTTCTGGTGCGAATAACTGACTGTACTAAGCAAAAATGCTCTTCAAAATTCATTCACTCATACGTACAAGTTGACAAAAACCCTGGTGACAACAAACTAGTCCACTTTTTTTCAGCCTTTTGGGGTAGAAAATCAAGTCAAGGATTGCAACATCAAAACGAGTAACAGAGGCGTTATAGAAAAGAGGGAAATAGCACCCCACAGCACGATGATCGGCTGATTGCATGCAGAACGTGCGGGTCCTGGCGCGAGTATTGCGATTTGTATCCCTCGACACTCGTCTGTCACATCGCCGGTCGATGGGCATGGCATTCGGATGATCCGGTATGGAGCTCTCACTATGCCCTACCTGTTAGCCCATTCATACTTGGAGATATCGTATGAGAAATAGTGTTAGTGGCATCATGCACTATTCATTGCACATTTTCACATAATGCTGAGTCGATGCTTGCTAAGGGAGATGGAATGCGATGATGGGAAGAAATAGTCATCAGATTGATTAATAAATTCAATACCAGTATTCAGTAATTTATCTATTTATTATTATTGGTATTTTATTATCTATTTAGCTGTGCACGATACCGAGCACGCCCTATAGCTTTTGAAAAATGAAGTTGTTCTCATACACTCTGAGGCAGGTTCATTTTAGCTGTCCAATAAACGCGCTCTCCTTCGAAGTGGACAGTTCATCTGGAGTTGAAATATATTTTTTGAGTGCATTTGTTTGCTGGAGTGGACGAAAGGGCTTTCTTAAGTCTTCCATCAGTTAGCGCCATGAGTTATTCTCCAGCACCAATCAAAATGACACAACTCTACAAATTCATTATTGGAAAAAACCTACGATCTTTCTTGCCTCTAACAACCGACGTATTAACTCAGCCCTCCAGAAGTACCAAAAATAGCTATACAGGATGCGCCGTAAATATGGTAACAAAAGAAATGGGCCAAAAAACGCAGTTCATACAGATACATGGTGAATTTATGTGAGTTAATTACTATGCATCGCATCTACAAAATGAACACACGGTCATCTTATATAAACGTCTCCTGTACTGATTATAGTTCAAAGATGCTTTGATACTCATCGATGGCATCACGCAGAGTTTCTTGAGAAACTCCAACCTGGGATTTTTTCAATGGTTTCTTATAAGCAGCAAAAGTGGTCGCTATGAAGCGTAGGCTTTTCGCTCCAGTATGAACTATATCCAGCAACCCATCACATTGTGGTCTGGGAAATTCTTAAAAAGATTGAAAGCTGGGATAAGGTAGCGAACACTCCCTCAACATCAGTATGATCTTTTTTATTCGAAAGCAGGTGCGCCATAGTTTTCAAATTGTATCCCTTAGAAATTCTTTGACCCTCAGCTGCATTCTTTCAGAAGGACCCTTCTTGAAGAATTTTGGATTAAATTTTGTAATTTTTTCGGTCAAAATTTGCGATATCGCTCTGATGGTGGAGTTTCTAGCGAAAGCTATCATCGAAGAGTGAAAAAACTATGAGAGGCGATCTAACTCTTCTCAGCGGCTTCAACACTCAGAATGTGAAAAATATGTATACTTTGGGGTCCCAACATTGCCTCCACGCTGAACACTCTTTAGTCAAGAAAAGGTCTGTCGAAGCAAGTAGAGCACGGCATTTGTTTTTTCTCTCCAACTTCTTCTCGTCAAGAAGCTTGTAGGGCTTTCGAGTCTTATTTGGATACAATTGTATTTACTCTGGATAGATCCTTCCCATCGAATTAGAACATACAANCTCAGCTGCATTCTTTCAGAAGGACCCTTCTTGAAGAGTTTTGGATTAAATTTTGTAATTTTTTCGCTCAAAATTTGCGATATCGCTCTGATGGTGGTGTTTCTAGCGAAAGCTATCATCGAAGAGTGAAAAAACTATGAGAGGCGATCTAACTCTTCTCAGCGGCTTCAACACTCAGAATGTGAAAAATATGTATACTTTGGGGTCCCAACATTGCNGCAAGTAGAGCACGGCATTTGTTTTTTCTCTCCAACTTCTTCTCGTCAAGAAGCTTGTAGGGCTTTCGAGTCTTATTTGGATACAATTGTATTTACTCTGGATAGATCCTTCCCATCGAATTAGAACATACAAACAAATCGGTAGTCATTTTTCTCGTGTTTATGCAGGTTCCGCCGCGTACTCCTTCCCGATCAATTGCATTCGGAAAGGGTTCGTATGTTAGCCAAGACGGACTTTTGAGAATTTGAGATTTGCCGTCGACCCGTCACTCACCAAATGCGTGCAAAGACGGAACTGTTGGTGGATGTCTGCGAAGGGATTTTTTCGCTGTTCTTCGAAATCTGACGATTTAAGAGCACTTAAGTAGAAATGTAGTCTAAGGCATATCACAAACTTGAAGGAGAGTGCAGTTTTAGAGAAAACCTCCAAACAAGAAAATTTCGGACGACCGAAAGGTTGTTACCATATTTATGGTGCACCCTGTAAATTTCAACGCATCGACCTCGACCAATTGAATTGGCTAAGTTGCTCCAGTCGCATCACTTTATGATTTGCTATCATTTTTATGATTCTGTTCCCAAGCCATCTTTTCTTCCAAAACCTTTGAAAATTTGTGGTCGAGGAACTTTTTGGGGGTTATTTACACTGGTTACTTCCCCAGGTTTTTTTTNTTTTTTTTCGAAATTTGACGGGAGAGTGAGAGCAGCAACATTACATTGAGCCCACGAAATCACATGTACTTATGTCATTGTTGCGTCGAAATAATTGTTGTACGTAAACAAAGAAAGAATTTATGTTTCATAAGTACCCAAGTTCGATTCTCAATAAAGTACTCATTCATAGCTCTGAAGCTTCAATTGTTGAATGAGGGATGGATAGCGATAATCTTTTAGCTTCGAGATGAATTACAGGCAAAATTTCAGCCTCAGACAGGACTCAAACTCGTGCTTGTGCTTTGCGGGCCCCGGGCTCTTATAACATTCACTTTCAAGACCCCGCCTGATTTCGCTTTCTTAGTGGTTTCTGTGCCATATCTCATCAGCCACTCACGTGGGAGCCGATCAGCCAATAAAAGCACCAAACCGTTCAGCTAGCCCAGTGGCTAATAATAGCCTTAAGGTTTGGGGAGGGGGAGCGAAAGTGTAAGGCATGTGAGCACAGTGCCCGGATAGCACAAGTAAGGGTTCGAGTCCCGTTCGAGGCCAAAGTTCGGTCCACTACTCGCCAACCATGTGGCACTCAAAAGTATCTCATTTGAGAAAATGAAGTTTTCTGAAGCTTTTGTGGAACATGGATCGCAATGGGAGAGCGGACGTCACGATCGGATCACTTTCCACGCGCTGAGGGTTGGCTGACTTGCTCACGGGCTGGAAACCAACCGCTGTGTTACATGCTAGAGTAAGCGAGTAAGCTTACCCTCCTGAGGCATGACCCACTCGCTATATTAAATATAGGGGAAATCACACAAGTACTCATACGAACTCGGGTCGACAGGTCAACGATCCTACCCCCAGCCACCAACTACAAAGCTAGCCACAACACCTCCACACCATCATCACCTGTTGGTCGATTTTTTGTTGTGAAGCTTTTTTGTTCGTTACATTGATAAATTGTTTCATTAGGTTGATCAAAAAGATTTGATTTTTTATTCTATTCTACACCTCAGCAGACAATTCAAGCTAATCAACAATATCCTAAACATCGTTAGTTATAATATTGTCTTACCTAGCGGGCAGTAAGTGATTCCCTTATCCTAGAACTGGGAGGATTAGTAGTCAAAGAAGCCGCCTACCACTTGATTGAGGTGATCATAGTTGCCGACCTGTTTTCTTCAATAGAAAAGCCTTGAGGGGCCGGAATAATTGGTAATCTGAGAGGGCAATATCAGGTGAACAGGGTGGATGTGGAACCATATCCCAGCCAAGCTCCTTCAATTTTGCACGGGTCTCTTCACCTATCTGAGGCCTAGCGTTGTCATGGAGAACGGGCACCAAAGTTCTCTAGCCCGTTATTCTCCAACGGCTTCCGCACGTTTCTGCAGTTGACCAGACGTAACAGGGAGCGATGATGATATGGCCTTGCTTGAGCAATTCATAGTACAGAATTCCTTCTGAAACCCAGAAGCTGCAAAGAAGAAATTTCTTGAGGTGAAGGCCGGCTGTTCTCCTCGTTCTTCGCGGGAGCAAGACGGCGCGGTGGTGAGTAGGTTTTACAGAAACTCTTTGCGATGTATGCAGGATGACTGAGTCGTCGATGGCGAGGTGGCGTCTCGACCGAGACTTGTCTTCGAAGTCCGCGACTCCTTCCTTGAAGTGAGCGAACCAGCGATGGACCGTAGCGATAGAAAAGGTGTCCTCTCTCATGCGCTTGTTGCTGTCGCTCCCGTACCGCGGCGCCCCTGATAGAGGATGAAGGCTCGAATATAGTTTTGTGAAATGGGGATGCGTTGAACTTAGGTAAGCGCACATAACCTTGTATAGCTTTTGCGAAATAGATTTCAAAATGTTTTACAAATATCACATGATAGATCATGGATATAGGTAAAAAAATTTTCGATCAAGCTAATATGTAGTCGGTCTTCCGTTCGTGTAGTAGGAAAGATGTCAGAACATCTCTAAACTCTGGACACCTAGTCACTGTCCTTTCACTTGTGACTTCAACAGCTTCATAGTGGTGCAGCTGCAGTACACATAGTCAGTTTTTGGAAACAGGCACAATAATTCCACGAGTCTCCATAAACTTCCTAAAGAGCTTCCAACGAGACTTTTCCAGATTGCAAAATCATTCCAAAGACTGTTGATAGGGAGAGGACTGAATTACAGTTTATATATCCCAGAAGGTAGTTCACGTCAAAAATGATTTCCCAGATTCGTACCTTGGAAGAACTGTAACCAACGAGCATAGCCTAACGGATGCTGTCGCTGCGAAAAAAGGCCGAAGGCGCTAAAGGGGCCCAAAATCGACTTAACCGACATACACACCCAAGGCGGACGAATTTAGAGATTGACTATTCGCCCTGGGAGGAACTCATTGCACACAGGCATCTTACTGCAACAAACCGTATGCAGTGATGCGCGCATTTGAACACCTTCCATGCAACTTCTGTCGTCACATTATCCTCCAGCACCTAGTTTTCCTTCTTTTCAGAAGCCTTGTTTTTTCCAAATACGCCGATTTCCGCGTTCCCTCAACCGCTTTTTCACTATTCTGGACTGTCACTTTCATTACTCG
>UZAF01018728.1:16075-30051 GCA_900617895.1 Haemonchus placei | reverse complement strand
ACATACATACATACATACATACATACATACATACATACATACATACATACATACAACATAATTGTACTAGGCTCGGTCTCCAAACTAGGAAATTGACAGAAAGGCTTATACTCTACAGAAGCAACATGAGTATGTGCAATTAGCGCATGCTCATAATGCTACGGAGATCAGGAATGACTTTACTCAGCCAAAGATTAGGTAAACCATACATTCCGTTCGATTTTGTGATGATCCTTAGATCGAATCGCTTCACCGATTCGATTCCTCGAAGAATTACTCGAATGACTGTCACCGTGATGATATGCCTTATTCACGAGTGCTCTGAAAGAAGTGCTATGTCTCGTGTTCCTCGGACTGGGACGATCTACTGGACTTCTTTCGTCCGCGATCAGGCTGTTAGAAGCCATGCTCAAAATAGTCCATGACCGAAATTCTTGCAATCGGCCTTGGCATGATATATAGTGAAGATAAATCCTCTCAAAGCCTCCAAAGATTGAACACTTTATTTGGTCAAAGTTTCGGCTGTTTCGCCTTCGTCATGGCCTAAAATAGTGGAAAGCATATGTGTGGCATGTTCGCCCAAATGCCTCAACAAAACTCCAAGGAAACTTGAAGTAGACCAGCAACCCCCAATGGTATCGATCGAAGGCATGAATTGCTCACCTAGAAGTCCGCCGCTAAGACAGGAGGGCAACTGCCCTCGTACTAACTGTTGTTCAAATTGACCAGTAGTACCTCAGACTGACCCAGGCGAAGCAGCCGAAACGGTGGCCAATTGAAGTGTTCAATCATGAAAAGTGCTGCTGACCCGTGCTCGAGGGAATCGACGGCAAACGATAGGTTGGGTGGTGCATGTGATGTATTCACACCTTTCATCAAACGAACAATCACTACTGAGATCTGCTCATATACAAACGAGATGAAATTGACCAGCCCTCACTAGCGCGCTTGTAACTACGCAAACATGAGTAGTGAGTCTTCATGCCTGTTTCTAATGCGGCAATCGTCTGCTCCTCTAGATGACTACTGCCGATCTAGTCCTCCCCCTGAGGAGCAGTGTTTGATAAATGAAGGAACTCTGTGTGAATGGAGCAATGCTATTAGCATTCTACTTATTTAAGATGTTTAGAGCATTGATCGATGTGCATAGAGATTGCCTCGAAGCACAGTGACCCAGAAAGTGCTTGTATGCATAACAACCGAGCAGTCCTCCTTCTACATCGACTTTTTACAGTTCTCGCCCTACAGTTCTAGATAGTAATCCAAAGTTTGTTTGACCATTCAACAAACAATTGTTACGGCAATGAACTCGCCGCTAATTGACACATACATCCACATGTGCACACAAATATATAAAGGCTACTCTCGTGGTAGGAGGAAATACCCAGTTTGATGCCCAGCAAGTAGGCCCAGCTTCTTGACTACGACCGCTGAGAAATGATATCAAGCACTAATTCTATTCATCGATAAAGCTGTCAATTTGCAATTTTAGTTTTGCGATCATAGTTTTATCACATTATGATACTATTACTCTTGAAACAGGCTCACGACATCACTAATTCGCTTGCACTGCGTGGGCGAGAGCAGAGATCTCAATCGCAGTTCCACTCAGACTTCTCCCCAACGCTCAACATAACATGGTCAGTTTCTAAACATCGTCTCTCCGAAATACATATGTAGGTTCCCAAACTACGCATGAGTACTGCAGCGTCTGGCCCTTACATATTTGCTTCAACCCATAAGTTTCCAGCAGTCATTGTCGTGAGCCGATGCAGTACAACCGTTCTCGCTCGAGAAGCAGAAGACAGTCACTCCTTCAGTTCAAGTTTTTGAAAGGTTTGATTATTGAAAAGGCGGCAATTCTTGAGTATGACTAGTTCCTCAAGACATACAATCAGAATACTCCAATGTCCAACAGTCATAAACTTTCTCACTCACAGTCATGACTACCTGATATATCATTTCTTGGCGCTTCAATGCAGCACCCCTGCTTTTGTCGCAGCTATCCTCTCATTAGCTTCGATTTCGTACAGTGTCAGCCTTTGAGCATTGTCCCTTTTACAGAATCTCGATCAACACTTACTGCCTTCTCGCTCCGTGTTGGTGTGATCCAAATCTCTGGATCAATCAAAAGCTGGAAAGACAGCACGATCGGAAATGCAGGGCAGGACTCGACTGGTATGGTTGATAATTGTTCACTCACAATCGCCACACCCTATGAAAACCAAACAGGCGGTGCTGAGCAATATGTTCAGAGTCGTAGAAAGAGTTTCAACCGATGCGGTTCTGAAGGAGGAGTCCTTGAACATAGCCCAGAGCATTGCCTCGTCGAATGGATATGCAGGCTTAGGGTCAACGCGACGGAGGTATTTCTCTACACCTACATCTTCTATAAAAAACCCAACCCAACGAGGCGAGTTTTTCTCTGCCTTTTATTTCCGAATAAGTAAGCAGATCGATCCGATCAATCGTGCATCGGTTTGGCCTTTAAAATGATGTAGAATTTACGGAAATGCCTCCGAACACTCTTCGAAGACTTGTTGTTCGCAATCGACTCTATGACACCGTATGCAACACTCCTAACTGCGTGATATACCCTCATGGCGGAGAGGGTGACTGCATGAAGGTGGGAGTAGTCTATTCTGTAAGCTGTCAAAACTTTGGATGTGAGTACATAGAAGAAACAGGGCGCCCATTGTGTGTTCGGGTCAAGGAACATCTAATTGGGCTGGCTGGATCAGGAATGTACACCCCTTAGGAGCTCATCGGGTTTTGAACCACGCAGGCTTATCCCTTGACGTTTCCATCCCCATATCCTTTGACGTTTCCATCCCGTTTCCATCCCCAACCCGAAATCGCGGCGCGTAAGGCACTGGAAGCGCATTGGATCACAGCTAAGGACCCCCAAATGAACAGAAAAGATGAGTGTGTAGCCATAACCCGTGAACAAGCACCCTTCCTCGACCTTTGTGACCTTTAATCTGCGATGAGGCCAGAGGGAGGTGTTTTGTTATTTCTAAGTGAAGCTAGTGCGAGGTCGTTCTGCCTGGCGGCATATCTCAAGGTAAAAAATTTGGCCTCTCCGATCAATATCGTTGAGGGTTTGCTGTCCTAGTTGAGCGCTCTTGGAATTTCTGTTAAGGCGTGTGAGCGAGGGGCCACGAGTGCTCTAGACCATTTTAGGCTCTAACGAAGGCGAAGGTGCCGAAACCCTAGCCTAATGAAGTTATACAGTCTTGGAAGGCTTGAAAGAAAAAAAAATTCGGACTTTCTACGCTGTTGCTCAAAGCACCAATCCCAAAAATCCCAAAAATTATCGCAAACAAACAACTACATAAAGTTTGCGGAGACTCCGAAGGCTCCCAGATATACGAATGCTGGCGCGACGAATTCTTATCATGGCACTCAAGAACAAACGTGATCACTTGTATTCATGTATTACAAAACGTGTTGCTGAAGAATTATGCTGTGAAGGATTTCTGCCGTATAACCACTAAAGGATAATAGTGAAAGAGTAGAAGATATCTGTGATTTTATTCGTTTGTCAACAAGTAAAAATGCAGAGCCAAGATCCTTACTTTCAGCTAGCCTCAACAAAGGCGAGAGCAATTTATGCAGCTGAAAAATGAGCGGTAGTGCTGTGTCTGACTCTAGAGTTACGATTATTGGGAACGCATAATTGTCAGACGATGCAGTTGCACTTTTGGAGTTAGGATCCAGTTACGCCCCTAGACAATCACTCAGCTATGCTAGACTGCGTAGAATACTGAATAGCTTGCAAACCCTCCACGATCGCCTCCGTTGCAAGACTAAAATAGACTCGCTTCTTGATAGCACTCAACATGCGGAACACAGTATGGCGACTCCTCCGCTGCCTTTCCCCAGTATCTCTCGCCTTCAGAGCATAACATTATAGTTGGTACGGGGTTTTGGCAATCAGCAACAGCGCCCTTCTCAGAGCTCCGTCGAAGCGTAGGCGTACTTGTTACAGTCAATCTAAATTCTGCTCAAAAGCAGAGACCTAAGGAAATCAGGATTTGTCGCAGTCGGGTGTGATAAAAATAAGCTTTGGAGATAGAGGAGGAGAGTTGTAGTGCTCTGGCAGGAATGGACAGGCGATGACGCGGTTGCACCTCCAAAATCATTTCAGGTGCAGTCCTTCCGCCTCAGAAGAATTCACGAGGCAGGCACGGCATCTGAACATGGTGTGCACGGAGATGGCGAAATTGGCAATGCTGAAACTCATAAAGTTCTCCAGGACGCCGCACACGTAGAAGACCTCAGTAGGTTTGGAGCAAGACCCATTATAAGTTGTGTTAGTGGTCCCACGGATAGGATTGCTTGGTTCCTCAACCTAATCCTAATGCATCTTTTGCGATAATCCCAGCACACGTAACAAACACAATTGGCTTCTCCAGAATACTATGCAAATTTAGGTCAAAAGTGGAAAATGTAATGTCATTTGTCATTTGAGTCATCTGCATTATACATAAACGTGCCAAGGAAAGATGCAATTCAAGCAGTTGTGGCAATCCTAACTGAACACTATGCTAGTTTGAATTCAAATGGTCTTACCATTAATTAGATAATGATGCTGTTCGACGAAAGCCTAGAGTGCAACATCTTCAGGTGTTCAGGCGAATACTAAAAGCAAGTGTGGAGGACCAGCCATGGGGCAAAGGTTAGCACCGGCGCTGGCTACAGTGTTGGTCTCAAAAATCGAAAGGCCCATCTCGGAACGGAAGCCAATAATTCACTGCCGCTATATCGACGGCAGTTTAACGTGATTTACTCAAAGAACCCCTGTCTTGAGCTATTCAGTAGGCAATCTGATCATGTAAATTCACAAGGGAGAAACCGGAGAAGGGAAAATTGCCACTGTCGAGAGCACTTTTAGAACTGCTTTTGCAGTTCCGTCTAAAAGAGTTTTATGAAAGAAGTCTATAGAAGTCTCTATGGAAGTCTATAGCCTGTAGAGAAGTCTAGTCGATTGGCTCATCGGTTTGCGCCGGAGAATGGCTATAGTTGCGATGGACAGAATACGCGGCGTAGAAGACGTGATAGGATGGAACATGCGCAAGAGGAAAAGCGAATAAAAATACCATTTTGTGTACCTTTCGTTTCAGATGATACGAGCACTGTCATTCGCGCCTGTCTTCAGAGAGCTAATCTCCACGGTAGAGTGCAAGTGATCGAAGTACCTCCTTTGCATCTTAAAGTAGCCAATTGCTCTCCTGTGTGATTTGCCCTTCCGGAAGGAAAGGTGACTGCATGATATCAGGAGTCGTATATCTCACCTCATGCCAACTGTGTGGGGAGGAATAGTAGAGGAAAGGGAAAGGTCATTCTGTATCAGGATGTAGGGTAGACGAGTCCTCTCGCGGGGACGCCGGGACAAATACCTGAACTCGCTCAGAGACCGAATTAAGGGCGATGCGCGACCATTGGCAGGAACATGACCTTCGGACGGAGGGGCCCTTATTTTCCACCCACAAACTCCGAAGAAGTCGATCCCGCCGGAACGCTAGCTGTGAATAAACGTTCTTATCAATCTCGGAGGCTAAGTTAACTCATGACGATTTTAATTGAAAACACTATTCGCCGTCCGAGCCAATCTCTGTTCAAAGAGCCCGAACTGATTTTGAGGTTCTACCAGCAACACTCTCTCAATACCTGCTACCTCAACGTATTGGGAGGGTGACAACGTGGCTGCGTGTGGGCGTACCCGTTTTACCCACTCTTATTTGTGTAAAAGGTTTTTTGTAGTTTTTGGTATTTTACCATGTTCTCTAACCCAGAGCTACGGTAGTTCCCAATCGTACGGGAGTTATATTGACCGCCTTGCCACTTCGCGTCGAAGCTGTGGTTAGGTAGCAAGAACGGGCTCATCTGGAGAAATATCTGCCTACCAAAACAGAAGCGATCCTATGCCCTGTCACATGCTTTTCGTCTTTGCCATCAGATGCCGGCTTGCATTGTTTGGAAGCTCGTCAACATTTTTACTGCTCGACGGAATTTTCGCATTGAAGCATTCATCATTCTCTCGAGTAATATTACTTCCACAGCACGTCTGCATGTCACACGGCCAAGAGTGGGCCTTCATGTGCCGGAGCCTGGCGAGCTACACGTGGGTATCCGCATGCCAAAAACAGTAATAAAATGGGCCTTATTCCTTTAAAGCCGAGGAAGCTCCAATACGGCAGCACCGCTCGGGAGAGGAAGCTAAAATTTCATGGCTGTAGCAGGCTATCTGAAAGGAGAAGGACCAAGATGGCGACCTGTACTTTCAACGCACGGACGCTTGCATCGGAAGCGTGTATAGAAGACCCGATGATGCAAGCTAGGAAGATTAAGTACGTCATCCGACTGACCAAGACGAGGAGTCACCGCCTGTTGCACGCCTTTCCGGAACTAAAGAAGAATTCTCTCTCGGAACATGCGAACGCAGAGTCGTCGGCGGTGGAGGTGTCCTCGTCAACACGCGGTTGTTCATGAATATCGACTCGTACGAAAGCTTGACAACACGAATCGGACTTTTCCGAATGAGTAGAAGTGGTTCACCCCCAGCACTAACAATCTTCGTTGTTTACGCACCAACATCGAGCTGCGACGAGGAAGAGCTGCAAGCGTTCTATATGGGACCCAAAGCCTTCTCATTCTCGATAGACACGAGAGTCACCTGGTGGGCAGTTTCGTGCTAAAATAGATCACATCGACAATCGAAATTTTTGCCTGACAGGCGTCGCTGTTGTTCCAAAGTTCTACAAGAGATCAGACCATCGTTTCCACCGCGCTGGATTGAGCCTTTCAGTGCGTGGAGAAAGCTGCGAAGTTCAGGAACGAAGCCCCGAAACTGTTGTCAACTGGGATCACTTCGCTTCGTTACCGAGTTTCTAGGAAGATCGACAACATTGATGAATAATACAACCGGTTTGTCGAACAACTTCACGATAGCGCAAAGAAAGCTGAGTCTCAAAGATGCTAAAAATCTCTTCAGTCACTCTTGAGCTGATACGATAACGTGGAATCGAGCGAGCTGCAGGCGATAAACAGCTCACGTCTGAACTTGCGAAGCTATGCAGAGAAGCGATAAAGTAATATCTGGCAGAGAGAAGAGCAGCTGTTTCGACTGAAGCTGCCGAGGCTGGGAAAAACATTTTTGAAGCCCACCGGAGCTTAGCCAGCTACAGAATAAAATGACTTTCCTTCGTCGTCGTGACGGAACAGTTACTGCATCTCGGGGGGCAATGGAGAATGTGATCTATGAAACTCGCTCTAATTTCTTCCACAGCCCCGTATACCTGCCTACACACTATCTTAGGCAAGGACGGATATATCGTCCTTTCAGTTCTCCCTTCCGAAATACTACATGCCATCACGTCGATGAAGAACTGTACGGCGTCCGGTTCCGGAAGGATCAAACCAGAACATCTGAAGAGTCTTCTACCAGTTATCGTCAGAACTCTGGTTAGGCTCTTCACGCGCTACCTGTTGGATGCAAAGTGCCCACGTCATGGAAAACTAGCAAGACTGCGTTGCTGCATTAAAGGAAGATTCAGACGATATTGGAAATTATCGCCCAGTCTGCCTGCTGTCTGCAATCTAGAAGTTATTCACACGCGCCATTCTCGACGGTGATGGCAGAATATTAGATGAAGGAGCCATGTGAGCAAGCAGGGTTTCGAATAGAAAAGGGTTTAGCACAACCGATCACATCCACACCGTATCGTGAAAGTACAGACTCATTGAAGTATCGCGAAAGTACGAAATGCGAAGACAGAAACGGTAATTGAAGCCCGACCAAACTGTTCCTACCCAGTACATAAGGATGCCTTGTGAGTTCTGCAACTTTACGACCAGGAATTCGCCATTCTATGAGGAAGTCATCATAAACGTGAAGGGAGGGATTCGACAGGACGACATCATGTCGTTCAAATTTTTCAGTGCCGCTCTAGAAAACATCATGCGTCGTATGGAATGGGAAGACGTAAGTGTGAAGGTCGTTACTATCATCAATTCTGCTCCGCAGATGACAAAGTGCTTATTACACCAAACATCGAGCAGGCGCAACAAGTACTGGTCGGATTCGGCAACACTTGCAGAGTGGATTACGACTGAACCTGAAGGAGACGATGTTCAAGTGAAACGGATACATGATGCTTCTTTCACGCTGAACGGAGCGAGCATCTCTGAGAGCTCTAGCTACGTGTATCTAGGATGAGAAGCCAGTACGATTAATGCCCTACTACCAGAGTTGAGCAGAAGGGATCGCGTGGCATAGGAAGCACTTGAGTGCTTCGAGGGAGTAGTGAAAAGAACAGAGAAGACCCGGCTCCGTGCTCACTTCGACGACACTGCGGTCCCTCCTGCTTTGTCATACGCCTCAGAGACTTGGGCACTGCAAAAGCAGGATGAGCATGCTGTCAGCGTTACTCAACGCGCTGTCAAAAGGACGACGCCCAGGACTTCATTATACACGCAACTGTAGAAGGGAATCCGGAGTTCACAGCTCCGTCAATGAACAAAGATCAGGGATGCCGTTGATTACGGCCGGGCACATCAAGCTTTACGTTGGTGACCGCTAAACCACGCTAAGGATTGGGTCTCTTGGAACGTCGAACGATTACCGGACGGTCACCGGCGCAGTGGTCAGACTTCCATACGAAAGCAACAAACGAGAGGAGTGTTTTGCCCGTGTTCTCCGAGCCCACAGACTCTACACACATGCAAGAATATTGCGAGAAGGCAGAAGATGTATTGACTCAGTATAGTAGCAAAGTATATTTCTTGAACACTGACCTACTAGCCGCAGAGCAAGTTTTCTATACTTACCTAACACGCTTCATTTTCCTCTTCCGGAGAGTGAGGCCCTTCCAAGCGAAAGGGATCCGAGTCATCAGAACTCATCATATCATCATATAGACGACATTGTGCGAAGGAGACAAAAGACCCCTCGCAGATTCCTAACCTCCCCCCCCCCTTAGTATCTTGCTGCAATCTTCCGAGCACACCCTTTCCAGAACAAATGCATGATGAAAATTTTGTCAAGGCTACGTAGGGATAAAGAAATACTGCATTGAGTGACCAAGGAGTGTTTTTGGCTTAGTACAGACTATCATATACCGAAGAGAAACTGGAATTGAATCACGATCAGTGCAGCACACATCCACCTATTCCGTCCATGACAATAAACCTTGCATACCTTAACGTCTAACTCAGCAGCAATATCATCTAGCGAGCAACCCAACCGCTTGGTAGCATTTTTGTTGAGTAACATCTTACAAATTGAAACAGACTCCTTGGATAGATTTTTCGGGTATGAAACGTTGTGCTCTGTGATAGCTGAAATGAATGAATTACTTCATTAGTCTTATACTTACGCACACTTTTTCCTGGATCCTACTGACTTTTCATTAATACGATAAAGATAAAAGGCGAAATGCAAGCAGGTACCAGTGAAAAGTTCGTCTTCATCTTCTCCATCGAATGGTGGCTGTCCGGCTAGCATTTCATAAAGTAGCACACCAAATGCCCACCAATCTACCGATTTTCCGTAGGGTTGGTGTAGAATGATCTTAATGAATTCATAGGGAGCAGGACATTACAATCTTGTTGCAAAGCTCATCTCACCTCTGGAGCAATATAGTCAGGAGTACCACAGAAGGTTTTAGTGGTGACATCTCCAACGATTCCTTCCTTACACATACCAAAGTCAGTGATCTTAAAAAAAATCAATGGCGCATTTTCAAGAAGTTAAATAAGATTTGTGGCCCCATGGTGATTGAATGCACAGCCCCTGATACAAGTGGTCTTAAAGATTCCCCACTGAGCTGAATATGTATGTGGCTTCCAAAAATGCTGAAATGCGAATTTCGACTTCGAAAGCGGCCTAGATAGGGTTCAACAGGTGCTCGAATACTGGCAGCGTCGACAATTACACCCGTGTTTCAAAACACTCCGAAGGCTAGACTAATATTAAGTGGAGCACATATGTTGGAAATTGGAACAGCTTACCGTTTAGGGCATGCAGTGATTGCATCCGCAGTAACGACGTCGCCGTTATGAGCCAAGGCTGGCAAACGGGCGCGATGGCGCGTCACCCTTTGGCATGAATCTTCACTTTTATCGGTAGCAGATATTTTTGAATCTTCAATTTCTGTCATCGCTCATACTATTAGGTTGATGCATAAGTTTTTTCCCTGTTTCGATCCTTCCGTATTTCGTTTGCAGGATGTTGGTATTTTGTCATCACGTGTGCGACGTGATATTGCATGGCACTCTTTCATCACTTTAACTATCATTCACCCACTCTGCATATGCAGACGACAATGCAGTACAATTACCCCCTGAAAGAATGTACCTACGTCACAGCCTGGTTTGGCTTCACGATTTTGGCTGGAATGTGAAGGGAGTCCGTACCAGGCTAGTGGAAACAAACGGCGAGGTCATCATCTTCTATCGCGCATGCAAGACTTGGCTCGCCAAGTTCGAGGAAGGAGGTTTTTCTCTCGAAGATGCTCCGAGGTCGTTTCGGTCAATGGAGTTGGTTTTGGAAGTACTAAGAACCACCGTGAAGGAGGATCCACACCTTACCACCAGCCAAGTGGCGACCATGCTTGGCTGTAATCAATCGACGATTGTTCGTTCAATGGGTAACACATGAATTGTCCGCTTATGACCTCTCATGGAGGGTGACCAGCTGCACCTCTCCCCCTCACTTTCCAAAAAAGCTCCACTTTCAACTCGATGATTACTGGAAATAAGAAGTGGGTCCCTCACGATAACCCTGTGAGGAAGCGACAGTGGGTCGACAAAGGAGAACAGCCGAAGCCACGCCAAAGGCCGACCTTCACTCTAGAAGGTTTTCCTATCCTGTTACTGCTAGCAGAGCTGCTGGAGAAGGGGTAAACGATCGACGCTCCTACATAGGTTACCCAGCTGCGAAATTGAAAGATCGTGTCGACGGTGCTCGAGGATCGAATGCGGAAATCTTCCTCTACCATGACAAAGCATGACCTTAACGAGAAAACGAGCGAGGCCGAGCTGGAGAAGTACGGATGACTGATTATCCTATTGGCTATTCAGCCACCTGCAGCTTTTCGCATGGAAAAAAGTTCGAAACATAGGATAAGGTCATAAAGGCACCCGACGACTCTTTCAAGTCCCAGTCTCCGTCCTTTGGATGCTAAGGAACCGGCAAGCTTCCTGAGCGCTGGCTTCGAGTAACCTGAAGTTTAGAGATATGCACTAGTGGTAATAGTGCATATCTCTAATCTCTAGGTTGGTTCACGATTGAGATATCAACAAAAAAGTCGGGAGACAAAACTTATGCATCAGCTTGATAATTTATATACCCATAACCAATAGATTGATCAATCAAGTTGCAAGTGCTCAGTGACTGAAGCCAGAGCATTCACTGCCGGAACTTATGAACACGCCAGTGTTGTCATTCCCCTAAGTGGGGGTTGTTTCCCATCATATTTTTTCTATAAGCGTGTACGTACTGCGACTTGAACGAGTCCAGACAAAAAAATATGCAAACCCTATACTTGAATCGGGAAGTTGGCAATACATTCGTTAGCATCAATCGTGATAAAAAATTTCAAGAGTTTCAGCTGAAGATAGTGTTTTATGTGACCACTTCTCCCCTTACTTGCTGCTCCTTCCCAGCCAAGTATTTCATTGAATTTGGGTAGCACTGTACCTCCACAGACGTCGATTTCCATTGATGCTAATAAAATTATGCAAAACCACGTTGCAGAATGATTAGAGCGGCCTACCCCAGTCATCCCAGAACTCTTGTTGAACACTGAACGACCTCACTTCTAGTTTTTATGTACTACAGGTGCGATCTCGAAATGAATTATGAATTTGGAAGCTGTTATCGGTAAATATGGAAATCTGAGTAGTCGATTAGGGTTATCTATTCTAATAGGTTGAAGCATAATTATTGCGGATTTTTCGCGAGTTCTTTCCTCTCGATACAAATTGAATATTGAATCCGAACTCAATAGAAGTAAGCTTTATACTTTCATTAGCCGAAACATATCTAGAAACTCATCTCTATATACGCCACATTATGCCCTAACTCTTCGATAAAAGTTGGAAGGTGGCACAGTCATAAAGCGATCTCAGCGGACTTATCAGCGATGGAACACTCAGCCATAGCCGATTAAAGAATAAGGTCTGCCTCTTCGTCCGCCCTATTCACCACCAACTATGGATTACCACGTCAATCTTCAGTTGAAAAATTGGTTGGCGAACAGGACTTCCGACGAAATGGATGACTAGAACGTCAAACTTTGGATCGCCTCCAAAAATTGAGACTTCTTCACCTATGTGCTCCGACTGCCAAGCAAATGGGAAGCAGTGCTTGACGTAGATGATGGATATGTTCCGGAGCAACTATTTGAACACTTCTTTGTCAAATCTTTTTATCGTCTTTTTATCGTCAAAGTGGAATTTGATGATTGAAACCGCACTCATTAGGCATTAACTTAATATCTTAGGTGTGTGCATTCATTTCCGCCGTTTTCGCGTGCAAAAACATACTTATTACAAAATAAATCTAAATGTACATCAACCAATGTATTGCCCATCGTTAGCTACAACTTCTTGCCATCTTTCTGGTATCTTGTTGACTCCGCCTCCAAAAAAGTCTTCATCTTTTGAGGCAATCCTGTTATCCACCCATTTTCGCACTTCTTCGGCATTCCGGAAGCGTATATCTGCCAAACTGACTTGCATGGACCGGAATAGGTGGTAATTAGAAAGAGCAAGATCCGGAGAGTATGCGAGCTAAACAAGCTGATCCCATCCAACAACTGCAATTTTTTTGAAGGACATTCTTCGCAACATGGGGTCTGGCATGTTCGTGGTGAAACAACACCCCAAGATATTTTCTTGCGATAAACGGCCGCTTGTAGGTGAGAGCATCCTACAAACTGTCAAGTTGGTGTTCGTAGCGGTCAGTAGTAACAGTTTCCTTCGGGCTCAGCAACTCACAGTACACAACACCCTTTTGATCCCACCACCAAATGCACACACAGCATTACTTTTTGGCAATAAACATTCCGCTTTCGTTGCAAGCTCTCGAGTGAAAAGCAACCATCTCAGCAGATTCGTTCAGATGAAGCTTGTCCTCCATCCCCCGGGGAAACGGTCCATCACGTTCCATGACCAATCAGTCTAAGAGCAACAGGATTTTGGGGCGAAACTGTTCTGTCTGCCCTTAAGTAGGTAGCCAATACCCTACCTTACAGAACATGACAGGTTTCACCGGTAAACCTTTAACATTGTTCGCGCAACAGCCCTTGGAATTCGGCGGCGGACATTAATGCACACACCTAATATCTGAGAGACTGTCAGCTAACGGCGTTTTTTCAGGGCATACCTAGTACTACGTAGGAGTTAGCATATAGAATTCGAATTGTTGACACTGGTGAAAAAGCTATTACAGCGATAATCAGTTCTAGAATCCTTCCTACATCAGCATTCCACTTCGGAGTGGAAATGCTGTCTTGTACAAGATTCATCAGTACCAGCAGCAAATTTGAGGATTTCGTGAGATCCTGATTGTTATGATGCTATTCTACACCTACCGGTGCCCTAGGCAGATTTCAGCTGAAAATGACCGGTTCTCTAAAGAAACCTAATCACCATTAGACATGTCGTTGGTCTCCCGCTGAGTTCAAAAACAAGCTTTTCTGAGGGTAAGAGTCTGGCCGTTTTCACAATGAAACACAATTTGACAGAATTTTATCAAATTCTCATGTTCGTAGATTACACTGAGATCTTATTACTGAGTTCGTTGTTGTCTTGAACTCTTCACGAGGTTTTTAAATAACCTTTATTAGGCTGACGTTTCGGCGGAATCGCCTTCTTCAGAGCCTGAAAGGATCATAACAATCTGTGATTATCCGACCAAACGTTTCCACCAACCCACCAAGTTCGAGACCCCCAGGGCACGCGGGTGG
>UZAF01018728.1:0-14828 GCA_900617895.1 Haemonchus placei | reverse complement strand
CCACCCGCGTGCCCTGGGGGTCTCGAACTTGGTGGGTTGGTGGAAACGTTTGGTCGGATAATCACAGATTGTTATGATCCTTTCAGGCTCTGAAGAAGGCGATTCCGCCGAAACGTCAGCCTAATAAAGGTTATTTAAAAACCTCGTGAAGAGTTCAAGACAACAACAAACTCAGTAATATAATCATGCCGAGGTTCATAGAAAGCCGTACATGGAACTGAGATCTTATGTGTGCCCCAGTTTGTTTTTTTTTCAGCGACACTCACCTTATCCTACTATGCATAACACGCTTATTATGTCTGTTGGTTTGTATGTTTGTTTATGGTATTTGTCGGTGTGTGCGTCCGACTGGAAATTCATAACTTTCGCCTCTCGAAACCTAGAGCGTTCAAATTTGGCAGGGGCACGGGCGGCAGGCAAGACGGGGGAATGGAGGGCATAAGTTATGCCTTAAATCCGCTCATAGTGTTCGGAGCGGCAACTGCGCCAAAAAATAGTTTTGAAGAGAACTTCATAGCTCTTGTTTCTTAAGGCCTAGAGCGATCGATTTTGAAAGAAGTTTAGGAGATAAGAGACAAGACGGGATCACTCAATATAGCAGACAGGACCAAACTCTGTGTCAAAGGAGCAAGACGTGCGCAATATTTGTGCTTGAAAGAAAATGCATACCTATTGCTTCTCAAGACTTAGATCGTTCAGATTAGGTAGGGGATTGAGAGGCGGCGTGGGAATTTTCATGGAAGGAAACGCGACTAGACTCCACCTACAAGGGGCTGAATGTGATGACACGTCGAATACGTTTTCATTTCTGCGAAATTCCTGACTAACCAGAGGGGGGCTTCAACTTACCGTGGAGCTTTGAATGAAACCTATATCAAGAGGGTTTGGAACACTTCACAAAGTAGAAACATAAAGTAAATGCAAATCGAAGTCTACGAATATATGAAAAAAATGATGAAGATGAAAATGTTCAACGATTCGTCTGGTTCGGAATTATGAGCTCCCAGAATTTGCTCAGAGATGGAGAGTTTTGAATGAGGTGCGAAGCTGTCCGTACTACAGCAAGCGCCTACGTGACGTAGAGGTGGGCTCGCCGTGTTGGACGAAGATGCGTATCTGCCTCTCACCGTCGTTGCAGTATTTGCACGGAATAATTTTTTCCGATGAAGGCTCCTCAATCTCTTTTGATATTCATTCAAGAGAGCACCTTTTTCACGACAACCTTTCAGCACCTACTCAAAATAAACTTCGCACTCGAACTGAAACTTTCTCCGAGCTCGCATGCTCATAATTCGTTTAGGAGGATGACAGTGCTTTCTCTGTGTTTTTGAGAGGTGGTTTACATTACCTTCCACTAGCTCTTTGAAAAGTCAATAGCAGTCTTTGCAAACATAAAGCGAGTGATGAGGTCTACAATCTCTATTCCGTGAGGCTACATGATACCGGAAGCGTCTCCCAGCTAATGCAGTAGTTTGCGGTCACCTGACGTAAAACTAAAGCCTTCGAAGTGGTACGCAGAATAAGTAAAGATCTATTCAATTCAATAATCGGTACGCGTAATGTCATTATAAGAGTGCTACGTAACGAGCAAAACGTTTGGTTTCGTATGCGACATCAGTCCGCGTCGAAAAAAAAACAGTTGTCAAAACGAGTTCCACTTGGTTCTTGTGTTCATCGTGAATAAACCTCTTTGAGTGCCATGCCTTGTTTTATCTTGCATGTTCGTTTCAAAGTTCTATTACTGACTACGCCCTCATTGGTGATGCTATACTTGGGACAATTTTGTTCAATTTTACAGCAAAAGTACCTACTGTTCTACCTACCTACGAGTCTAGCACACTGGGAATCTTTCAAACTACTTGTTCAATCGTGTAAGTTATTGAAATAGGAGGCATAATTAGAGTAGCACGCAAAGTTATTCGGGCTAACGCGTGCGTGCCATTTGCTGAAGAGAGGAGAGAGACTGCGATGTGCCCAAGTGCCGCGCGAGGGTCTGAATTAGTGGAATGAGGTGACCTCCATATCAATTGAGGCTGGGCTAGACAGCAAAAAAGTGGGAGGCACTCACACAGTCTGAGCTCATGCTTCGCCAATCACAATATCGAAATGCATGTCTCTGACATTAAAATTCAGCAGTCGTTGTCACTGCATCCTGTACGACAAAAGAAGAAGAATTTCGAACTTACTGCTCTGTCGTCCGCCCAGCCAGATGTTCCTCTCGAAATCCGACAAGATCCTGTGTCGGAGGAGGGCAGTATAACACTAGAAAGGTAGAAAAGAAACGTCCACATATAGTGATTTTAGCCAGCCTTGGTCCAAGCCCCACCTCTCTTTTTGCACGTTCCTGCTAGTGCGCGACTGTTAAGAATGTGCTGCTGCATGCACAGTAAAGGAACGAAAATGGTATTGGCAACTGTCGTCCAATCTGTCCGCTATTTGTGATCTACTAACTCTTCACGCTAGTCATTCTGCTATCCCACGTGCTTTGACTGTAGCTTCTAAGACCTTGTTCAGGCACAAGCAAGACGAGCAGCAGTCCGCGTAATCCAAAGGCTTCCCATTTCACGCTAATACGTGAGAGATTCCGAGTTCGATGCCTCGAATAAACTTTCAAGGGTTAACAAGTACAACATATCATCGGAAACAAAGAGAAGCCGAGGGTAAGTTGATCTACACCTGTCTGCATATTCCACCAGTCATAAATGTTTCGTTGAAGTTATTCGGGTTATGCAGGGAGCGTTCAATGGATTGCGCCGCGACAGAGTTGGATCGAATCATAACTGGGGCTATCTCGAAGTATTCAATGATCAATAGGAAAACAGGTAATACAGTACGTAAAAAGGAACAAACTGGAATTAGTCGGGCTTGTTGATCAACATGAAGAAAGGTAAAATGTGGCAAATAATTTGAATAAAGTTCAAGTTTCATCAGACGAACCATAGTATCCATCTTTTCTGAGGCTCATCAGTGGTTAAATGGTTTAAATGTACTCTGACTAAAGCTGAATAAAGCACTTATTAAAAGATCAGTTGTACTATCTATAATAATTAGCATTAAAAAATTTTCATTATTCGTTTTACAAATATGGCAATGTAGTAGTACAAGAGAATACTGGTATTAAATAGGTTATTTCTGCAGTGCATCTGTCAATATTGGTGACTATAAATTTTTCTTTGCACACATTTTTCAAGAGAATGTCTTATGTTACATTGTTTCTGTGATAAAGTTTCCAATCCTCAATCACGCTTTGGCAGTTCTCGATGTTTCTGTGTGTACGACAGATACTACATTGCTACTGGAAATATCAGTATAACCACAAGGAAATCTGATGACATCGAGACCAAATCCATCAGTTTTGTTATGAAATGTTGTAATCATTTTATCATTGCTTGTATTGATATTCAAGTCTAAATAGCTAATATTTTGGCCTCGAAAGCTTTTTTTGAGTTTGAGGGTGTCTCTGCATATCAGAGGAAACTGTTCTTGTCATCAGACTCAGCATGGTTCTGCATTATCAATATATCAGGTTGTGTTCTTCGATGAAAAAAATTCAACTGTTACCCACCGGACGATAATCGATTCTATTAGCTTGATCTTAAGAAGGAGAGAAACTTTTCTCCAAGACGGAACGTCAAGAAAGTTTGACGTTGACGGTTTGGGCAGCAAGCACACGTAAGGACGACCGAAATTATGTTCCATACCGAAAAATATGACTCCCGCCGGTTATCAGGTTGCTATGAGGCACGCACTCCTCTCTTTTGAAGCTAGAATCGGCAGGAAAATTTTGTTTCTATGCGAAGTAAGGTCCCGATACCTATCAACCGAAACGTCCAAGCGTGGTTCAGGCGTCATCGAATCGCGCTTTTGCATTGGCCCGCGGTGAATCCTGATCTGAATTCAATAGAAAAAATGAGATCTATGGAGGAAACGATGTACTTCATTGAGTGCCAATTTTGAGGCGTCAAGGAGCTCAAAAGAGTCATCATCAAAGCATGGCGATGGCTTGACCAAAAGCTTATCGCCAATGTGTATTTATGCAAACATGGATGATCGCGTCGTCCATCTTATTCGAAGGAATGGTAGTCTATTAGATTACGCTATTTGTCATTTGTCATTTTTTCGCTTTTGTTGTTGATTCTGTTGCTTTATTTAGTGAAAGTATCATTTTGTGCAATAGGCCAGTGAGACAGAAATAATGAAAATAGCGCTCTCAATTTGGAATTCGGTGTCGTACGCAAATCTGGTTCAATACTTGCCACAACTTTTAATTGAAGATATTTCCGAGAACAGTTTTCTAGTTCGAAGAGTCCGTTCCTCAGTGGACGCCTACGTACGCGAGTGTATAGTAATTTCTGATTTTTATGCTATCTGCGCGGGAAACATGGGACCCATTAGTGGCGTCATAGATTTGCCAAAGCTTTGGAAGCAAGTGGCTGATGATAAATTTGCGATTGAAAGCTGTAAACATATCCTTCAAATGGGCGTTATTTCATTCAAGGTTATCATAGGTGATAGAAGTGAGACTGGACTAGTATTCATACGTACTGTGATTTAATACAAAATTATCGAATTAGCACTTATCTTATCTCATCTGGACCAACCAAGCCTTCCATATATCTCTCTGATGTAAGTTGGTACCAGACTCGTCTGGGAAAATGAAAGCTCTGAATTTTACGTCGGTTGGCCATCGCAAACATTGTATAGGTCACATGCTCATCTAATGCGTCACTAGAATTCCGAATCTAACCACACATATTTTCATTCGGGCTGTCGTGTGAATGGACCGACCAATCGCATTTCATGGTTTCTGAATAAAATCATCGGTCAACTCCTAGTCCATATACCATCACATCTGTCGAATACGGGACAGTTCTTGGATCGCTTACGTGCTTGCAGATTTCAACGCGACCGTGTTGTTGAGTCATTTGACGTGTCTGCGCTCTACACCAACGTCAGCAGCAACGATGCTTTTCAAGCAGTTTCAGAAGTGCTTGATCAGCATGAGAGGAATGTGGTGACGTTCGGATTGAGCAAAGCACAAATAATGGCTCTCATCAAGGAGTGCTTGAATTGCAATATATTTAAGTGGTTCGGGAGATACTTTTCACAGATAAGAGGACTTACGATGGGACAGCGGCTAGCACCGGTTCTTGCTGTCTGCTTCATGAGTAGAATCGAACAAACAGTGCTAGCACGCCTACCCATAATGTACTGCCGCTACATTGACGACTGTTTCGTCATAACATCAACTCAGTGAGAAATGGATAAGTTGTTAAACATTCTAAACAGTCAATCGCAGTACATCAAGCTAACTCGAAAAGTCCTACAGAAGGCTGGTTACCCTTTTAGAATACTCAGGTAAGGGTTACCAGTGGAACGTAGTGTGAAATGGAAAAGAAAAGGAAGCTCCAAGAATATCATCATTCATGCAAAGTCGGCACACCCCAGAGCTGTCAAACGCGCACTATTACGGAACATGTACAGAACGGCTGTGGAGGTGTGCACCGGTAACGAGGAGCGGGAAGAGTCCAGAAGGTTGGCACACCAGATAGCTGATTTAAATGGATACACAACTCGGCAGCATGGCTCACAAGGCAGATCAAGGCCTTTTCCATATGGGAATGAAGATAAAATTTATCTTCAGTTACCATTCATATCAGATCGATTTGGCGCAGTTATTCAGCAATGCCTGGAAACAGCGGATCTAGCCAATGACGTTTTCTTGGTTAACACACCAAGAGAAAACATCAAACGTCAATTGGTTAGAAATCGTCTCTATGACCGGATTCGCATTATGGATGACTGTGTGATCTGCCCATATGGAAAAGTAGGAGACTGTGCACAAAAAGCTGTGGTTTACCAACTTCAGTGTTTGACTTGTGATGCTTGCTGTATTGGAGAAACTGGGAGACAGTTATGCGTTAGTGTAAAAGAACAGCTAGTGAATAAAAGTAAAGAGCAATACCTTCGCTTACTAGCTAGGTCTAGCTAGTAAACGAAGGTATTGCTCGATTGCACCGCTTGGGAAGCACAGAAGAGAAGGTCATGCTGGTCGTGACTTTGACGTCAAATGCACGATTTTGGCTTACAAAGACAGTATTGATGCCAGAAAAACTCTAGAGGCTTTCCGGATAAGACACCGAAATCCAAGCATGAATAACAAGAACGAGTGCATCAACATAACTAGTGACCTCTTGCCTTTCATCCCTCTATGCGAGCCCTGACAGTAGAGACTGATACGTGTCATGTCACGGTACTATTAAAGAACCGTGGTTGACCGGGCTGTCTCAATTGCTCTATCGTCTTCAAAGTTGAGCAATCGTTCGGTGTTGGTGGAATTGACGTAAGTGACTTGCTGGAATTTCTACTTAGTTGTAAATTCAGCGGTCTGAGTTGCAAATAGTTAGGAACTGGTCTACGTCAAGCGTGATAGGTAACACCCTAAAGTTTCGATACGCTTTCGGGCCTTTGAAAACTACGATCTTGTCGAAACGTCAGGCGAATAAAAATTCCGCCATTAAAAAACCTGTGTGGCACAGAAGCATTGAATAATATTAGTACCGATGCCCAGGTTTCAAGAGAGGCGAACATGGAAGTTGTACAGTGGTGTGTTCAAATGTGCATGGAATTTTGCTTGGAGATTTGATTATCCTTTTCAGTTATATTTATATTTAAAAAAATATATGTATATATCTTCAACGGCAGATCTGCATGTCCACACTGCTAAGAGTGGGCTCCCCACGTGTTAGAGCCTGGCAAGTTACACGTGGATATTCAGATGCCAAAAACAGTAATAAAAATGGGCCTCATTCCCCTGAAGCTGAGGGGGCCAGGAGGCAGGGCCACGACAAGCTGCCTTAAAGGAGGACTAAGATTGCGATCTATATTTTCGATGCACGAACGCTTGCACCGGAAGCGTGCATTGAAGATCTGATAGTGCAAGCTAGGAAGATCAAGTACACGTCATCGGGCTGACCAAGACGAAATCGCACCGCCCGTTGCATGCCACTTTTGAAAATTCAGAGAACTGTTCCTTGGAACATGCGACAGAAGAGGCGTCGGCGGTGTAGGTGTCCTCGTCAACACGCACTTGGCCATGAACATCGATTCGTACGAAAGCTTGGCAACACGAATCGGACTTTTTCAAATGAGTAAAGTGGTGATTTTAACATCAATATTAGCCAAAGAAGAACAGCGGAAGAGCTCCACATCGGGACTCACGGAGTGGAATTGGATGGGCAGGATAAGAGGCTGTCCCAGTTTCATGTCGGCCCACACTATCCATGGTAACTCGCAGCTCCCAAAGCCTCTCATTCTCGATGGGTATGGGAACCACCTGGTAGGCAGTTCCATAATGAAATAGATCACATCATCGACAATCGAAATTTTTGCCTGACTTGTTCCGAAGTTCTACAAGGGACCATACCATCGTCTCCACCTCGCCAGATTCTGTTTTTCAGTGCGTGGAGAGAAAGCTGCGAAGTTTAGAAAAAAGGAAGCCTAGAAATTGCTGTCAACTGGAATCACTTCGCTTCATTGGCGAGTTCCTGGGATGATTCCGCCAGCGGCAACATCGATGAGAATACATCGATTCGTCGAACAGTTTCACGATAGCGCCAGGAAAGCTGGGTCTCAAAGATATCAAGAAAAGTCTCTCCTCGAAGACTCTTGAGCTGATAGCTGCAGGCCATAACCACATAACGTTGAGACTTGCGAAGCTATGCAAAGAAGCGTTAAAGGACGGTCTGAAAGAGAGAAAAGCAGCTTTTTTGACTGAAGTCGCCGAGACTGGGAAGAGAATTCGCAAAGCCCTCCAAAGCTTCGTCAGTTGCAAGACTGAATCGACTTCCCTTCGTCGTCCTGACGAAACGGTCACTGTGTCCCGAAGAGCACTGGAGAAGGTTAACTAGGACTGCTACTCTGATCTCTTCGTCAGCCACGCCTACCTGCCTACCTACTATCTTAGGCCCAGACGGATACGTCGTCTCTTCAAATCTCTCTTCCGAGGTTCGACATGCCATCACGTCGAAGAAGAATGGCACGACACCCGGTCTAGACAGGATCAAAGCAGAACATTGAAAGAGTTTCCCGCCAGTCATTGTCAAAACCCTGGCCCGGCTTTTCACGCGGTACTTGTCGGATGCAAAGTGCCCGTTCAGCGGAAAATTAGCAAGACCGTGTTGCTGTACCAGAAGGGAGATCCAGACGACATTGGCAATTATCGCCCGATTTGCTTGCTATCTATCCTACTTACTATAAAGCGCTTCTTCTGTCGTTCTGTCGTTCTGTCGTCATGAATGTCTGTTTCAAAATTCCTTATCTACTTCAGATTTGCCTGGAGATAATGGGTCAGGCGTAGGATGGGTGGGACATGTCCCGAGAAGTATAAAGCACACATCAGCTTGGCGGAGCCCCTCCCACAGTGGGCGTGGCGTGCATCGGAATGAGCTGTACTGAGGACCATGGTTTCAAATTCAGTGTCAAGACGGCTTCAAAAGTGCGGTGTAAAGGTGGGTGGAGGTGTGCATTGGTAAGTTAGATCGAACACGGTGAGTGGCAGGACCAGACTCCGCCCGCAGAGAGCGGGGTTTCTGCGACATAAGTGTCTGCGCGGAAGGTCAAATTCCTCTCCCCGAGGACTTAAAGCGCTCAAACTTGGTAAGAGTACAGGTTGCAGGATTGGAACACCTATAGTGGGTAGCAGGACCGGAATTCGCTCACAGAGGGCGGGGTTTGTGCGGAAAATAATAACTCCTGTCCCTACAGACCAGAGCATTTAAAATAGGTAGAAGTACAGGCGGCAGGATGGGAATGCTCATGGTGGATAGTAGAAGCGGACACCGCCTACAAGGGGCGAGATTTGCGTGAAAAACTTGAACTTGAACCCAGAGCGTTCAAATTTGGTCGGACTACAGGCAGCAGGATGGGAACGTTCATGATGGGCGGCAGAATCGGGCTCCGCCCACAAGGAGCGGGTTTGTGTGATTAATTTAAATTCAGACCTAAAGCGTTCAAATTTGGTAGGAGTGAAGGCGGCACTATGGGAACACTTATGCTGGGCGGCAGGAACGAACTCTGCCCACAGTGGGCCAGTGGGCGGGGTTGGAGCAAAAATTCATAGATTTTGTCCCCGTTTACCTAGGGCGCTTAAATTGCATGAGTGTGCAGGTAGCAGGGCAGAAACACTTATGGTGGGTCGCAAGACCAGACTCCACTCACTTGTGCGGAAAATTCGAACTTGGACTTAGAGCGCTCACATTCGTTATAAACACAGCCGGCAGGATGGGAGTACCTATGTAGGGCGGCAGGACTTAACTCCGCTCACAGAGACGAGGCATGGGTGAAAAAAATTAATTCAGACCCGAAGCAAAATTTCCAAACCAAGGTCAAAAAGTCGGAAATAAATCGAACACACACACACATACAGAAGCCAAGGAGATTTGTTTATGACGGACGGCGAGCGCACGAATTGTGCTGGGTGTTTCTGTTTGGCCGGGAATGAGTAATTCCTGTTAACAGCTAACGAAGCCTCCAAGCTCGAAAAAGGTGCAGGTGGGGAGCCCAAACACGAGAAGGAGGATAGCCCGGCGTGAGCCGTGCAAGCCGACTGGTAATCAATAGACTCTCCTTACGAGTGATTCCTAACAGGATCAACAGAATATTGAATGAAGGGCAGCCATGCGAGCAAGCAGAGTTTCGGAGAGGGCTCAATGCAACGGATCACGCCCACAACGTCACAAGACTCATTGAAGTATCGCAGGAGCACTAAATGCCGTTGCCTTACTTTTATCGATTTGATAAAAGCCTTTGATACCGTCGGGACAGAAGTGACAATTGATGGCAGACAGAGTGTATTTACTCAATATGTAGAGATGCTTCGTGAGCTCTACTACAACTTCACTACAACGATCTCGTCATTCTATAAAGAGCTCATCATCAACGTGAAGAGAGGGTTTCGACAGGGTGATACCAACTCGTCCGAACTTTCAAGTGCCGCTCTCGAGAAGGTCATGCGTCATATGGAATGGGAGAGCATGGGAGTGAAAGTCGACAGCTGCTACTTACATCATCTCCGCCTTGCAGATCGTGCTCGTGACATCGCGGCATTATGCTTATAACACCAAATATCGAGCACGCGGAACAAATAGTGGCCGTATTCGACAACGCTTGTGGGAAGATCGGATTACGACTGAACCCAACGAAGACGATGGGTATGCAAAATGGACTGGTACCTGATGCTACTTTCACGCTAAACTGAAGGATTATCTCTGAAGCGCTAGCTACGTGTATCTAGGTCGGGAAGTCAACGTGATGAACGACCTAGTTTCGAAGCAAAGCAGACGGAAACGTGTGGAACATTCAAGAACATCGAGGAAGGAGCGCTCACCTTTTGGATACTCCGGCTTTGACACACTCCTCAGACTTGGACTCAACAGAGGCAGGATATGCAGCAGCCGCAGCAGCAGCAGCACTCAACGCGCCGTGGATAGAACGATGCTCGGAATTTTCCTATTTTTGCAGATGCAGATGGGAATCCGGAGTTCCGAGCTGTGTCAGCGAACGAAGATCAGGGATGCCGTTGATTGCGCCAAGAAGTCGAAAATCAGATGGGCCGGACACGTCATGCGATATAGCGATGACCGTTGGACCAGGGTGGTTACTGACTGGATCCCTCGGGACATTAAACGAAATCCAGAACGGCCGCAAACGAGATGGTCAGACTTTTTCACGAAATCTCTAAACGAAAGGAATGTTGGACTTCGTATGCCTGGGGCAAGGACGTTTCATTGGACCACTCTTGCTTGAGAGAGGGACGAAGGGAGACGTTACTGGCGCCCGCTCGAGGAGGTCGATGATCAACGGGACGACAGGTGACCGGTAACAGGTGGTTTCTTGCTCGGCTATGAAATAGGAACACGACATTGTTAACCATCTTGTTGAGAACGCTTCACCGAACAAAATGTCGCGGACGATATCGGGTCGCAATTAGTTATACTCATTGTGCGCGTGATAAAGGATAAAAAGATGAAGGATAGCTGGCGATCGCTCGAGGATATCGACGGTAAACGGGATGATAGGTGACAGGTAACAGGTGACAGGTGTATTTGAATTATGGGTGTATGTGCTATCTAACAACAATTATCTAGCTGCAATTGGTGTTCGCTTTTTATACGTGTTCATGCATAAACTCACCACCTGTGGTACCACATGGTTATCGGAATTAGTAATGCTTTCACAAGTTTTGCACTTTCCATACTTTCCTATTCATTTTCCTTTTACGATTTCATCAATTGATGTTGTTATCAAACGGTTCCAATATCTATTGCTTGGCCCACCCTTCACCTTTCGAAAGGTTGCTTTTTTGCGTTAACAGCTGCGCTTTGAGCGTTATTCGACCTTAGATCTAAGCGCATGTGCGTTCTAACCCATATGCAGAGAGGTATCCTCATAAAGATTTGGCGCGGCTGCTGCCGGGGCGGCTCGCAATGGAAGTTCCAAATGGAACTGCTCGTGCTGGGAAGGCGAAAATTGACACCTCTTTCATTTTTGACGTGCACAGCACCATCAGCTCCAGTCCATGTTCTCAATAATAAGTAGAGCTCTCTTGAATAAATCTCTGTGTAGGTTTGAGTATGGGATAATGATTGCAGATAAGAGCCGAAAATGAGCAAGAAAAGCAAAAAAAAAACAAAAACGCGCAGGAAATTAGGGATTGTCAAGATGTGCATTTGCGTATATTGCTAAGAATAGTAATTACCCCGTCCATTAACAAGAAAAAGTGCTCTGAATTAAGGAGCGACAACAATATAGTCTTATGACAAAGGGTGAGAGTAATAGATGCAACTACTTATTTTTTGATATAAACTAAATGAGTAGAAGAATCATATAAAGTATATAAGAAACGGAAAGGTCGGTATATAAAATACATCCAAATGTTTATTTGTTTGTTTACTCTGTTCCGAAAAATAAAGGGAAAGAATCGTCACCGACGCGTGTCGAGCCATTGGTCCACGATAAGCACGACCGATGCCAGAGGAGGCAATCGCCTCTGGGAAGGTGAGAAGAACAAACATAACCAGTCAGACAAAAATGGATCCTCGTTGAGCACAATCAATGGATACAAAAGTTGCCATACTATCTTATTCTCTGTACATGAATTAGACCATCAACTACTGCGTCAGACAGGTACTCTTTCTGTCAGTTTATGAAACGAAGTTCCCAACCGAGTAGAAAGAAAGTTAAGCCGAGTTTTGAGCCAGTGCATTTAAATGAAGCTATAAAAACCTGTGAGCATTGGGTTTTCGCAAGGGACAGGGTTTGATCGAAAGCGAGTGACAGAATTCATTGAAAGCGAGTAGATTAAGAGATCCCAATAGGTTCCTTGAGTTATGATCGGTCAAAAAACAACATTGATACCATACAAGGGAACTAGGATTTGTCAAATCTTTTCAAGATTAAAATGGCAATGTGTTTGCTGCACTTCAGTGCTGCGTCGTTCATCTTCTGATTTTTCTGTGAACAATTCTATGATCATGCACCATTTGCTGATATCAGGACTTTGTACTATGAATTACAAGTTGCTGATGTCTGAACAGATGCTTTGAAAAAACACAAAATCCATGCAGCTCACTTTTATATGACCGTCGCTCTCCAACATCACATTATCTAACTTGAGATCTCTGTAGATGATTCCTTTAGAATGCAGAAAAAGTAGACCAATGGCGATCTCAGCAGCGTAGAATCTAGTGCAAATCCACAAATATAAAGATGATTTGTTTTGCCTTCGTTTTAATTTTTCTCATAATGCCATGAGAGACTTACACTGCTACTGGTTCCTTGAATTTGCCGACTCGCTGTATTTGATACATCAAATCACCGCCGTTCACAAACTCCATCACAAAAAAAAGCCGATCCTGACGTGTTTCGGTAGCAATTACATAGTGCTGTGGTTTATAATTAATTCGAAACAAACCACTGTTTGGAAGCAGCTGTGGAGCGAAACTAGAAAAGGTGGCTTTTGTGGCAAGGCTAGAACACGTTTTTCTGTCATCGTGCATTCCACATCGTCATCCTGCACAATGACATCCTTCTTTAGCACTTTTATAGCAAACAGTTCTTTGGAAACTCTGTGTTCAGCAAGTAGCACCTGCAAAACGATATTACGCTGCAAATGTTCACCTGGTAACTTCAACAGTAATGACACGCTGTAGCTGAGAAGCTAAATTCCATCTGCACGTCTGAAACCCAACATCTGAAGTTTAGGAGAAATCTCACTAGTAGGTGCGCTCAGCTAATAGGAGATCGACAACCATGTAGGTTCCGCGTCGTCAGGAACGGACACGGGACTAAGGTTTCTTACTGGGAAGTATGCTCATATGACCCATGAAAATTGAATACATAATGTAATAGATTCTGGGATGTTTATCGAATTTACAACAGCAGTCCATCGAGCTGTGTGGTTTTTTTTTTTATACTAGTAGTTTTACAAGAGCTGGAAAATCGAAAAGAGAATTTTGTGAAAGTAAATCAAACACATGATGCATCGATGAAGGCCTATCTTGACTTCCGCCCATCACAATCAGGGATACACCAAGGCGTTCTCATTAAGAGGGATTGGCGCGCTTCCGTTTACAGCTTCTTTCTCTTTTTTCTTTCTTCTTCTTCTTTTTGAGCTTGATTTACAAGTGCCATCAAACGAATGAAAAACAGAAGACTGAAACTTCCCAGATTAGTTCGCAGAAGGTAGTTTGGTTAGAAAAATACGTGGATGCCTTGAAATTCCATGATAATCGCAACAAGTATTTATCGTTTGCTCTATCAAACTGTGTCGGAATTGATCTGACAGTGGAGCCCTGATAGGCGTGTGCACAATAGCAATTTTTACGCTCTATATGCATACTTTGTTGGTTCGGAAACATTAGATGGTCGTCTGCCACTGCTCATTGGCAATTCTGCTCAAGACAAAATGTGTAGCCAAACTTTTCATTATTTGGAACCCGCAAACAATGCTATTGTGGTAAATCTATTATATAACGATAATTCTCGAGATTAGATAGCAGTATTTTTACTGTTATCTAATTATTATCGATATCACACGCACACGTGGTGTAGTGGCAAGTGGCGCACTATATCACACGCACGGTCAGGGGTTCAAATCCCGGATCGATGCCCGCCTAGGCCAACCAAGCCTTCCATCCCTCCGGGGTCGGTGAATTGGTACCAGACTTGTCTGGGAGGGTAAAAGCACTGACTTGTACATCGGCTGGCCACCGCAAATTATTGTATAGGCCCCATACGCACTCTTTACACCACTACGATTCTGAACGGAAGTCGAGTGCAGGGGCGCATCCCTCAGACGGGGTTGATTGACACCAAAAACTTTATCCTTCATCCTTTTATCCTTGATCACGCGCACAATGAGTATAACTAATTGCGACCCGATATCGTCCGCGAAATTTTGTTCGATGAAGCGTTCTCAACAAGATGGTCAACAATGTCGTGTTCCTATTTCATAGCCGAGCAAGAAACCACCTGTTACCTGTCACCTGTCGTCCCGTTGATCATCGACCTCCTCGAGCGGGCGCCAGTAACGTCTCCCTTCGTCCCTCTCTCAAGCAAGAGTGGTCCAATGAAACGTCCTTGCCCCAGGCATACGAAGTCCAACATTCCTTTCGTTTAGAGATTTCGTGAAAAAGTCTGACCATCTCGTTGCGGCCGTTCTGGATTTCGTTTAATGTCCCGAGGGATCCAGTCAGTAACCACCCTGGTCCAACGGTCATCACTATATCGCATGACGTGTCCGGCCCATCTGATTTTCGACTTCTTGG
>UZAF01018727.1:0-30053 GCA_900617895.1 Haemonchus placei | reverse complement strand
AACTGCCGTGTAGTGGAACTTGCAGCATTTTTTATTTTCGAGTTCGCTAGAATACTAGAGAGCCTAGTAAAACCGCTACTCAGTCCCCCGTCTGCACGTAACACTATTTGAAGAAGTTCTATATCGCTATTCCCACATATTACGCTGTATCATCAATATTTTGTCTATTAGTTATTAGAAAATACACTCACGTAACCATACACCACGTCCTTCTGTAGACATCCGTATGGTGCAACATTTCCAGTAATGTACTGGCATTCAGTACTTCAATAGTGGACAGCTTCTCATCGTAAGGATCTGAAAATCTGAAGATTCTAGAAGAATTTGGTATCTAGGATGTGGGGAACACTTTGTAACTCACAAACAGTTTGGCAGCGATATCTGAACAGACCGTAGGGATCCATTATCGGGTCGTCGCACTTGTTGTCATAGTTGGGTGGACAAATCAGCTGCACTAAGTGGCTACAAGAAAAATCATTGGAAAACTATCGACCAACAGCACTTACCCTTCAGTTTACAAATATTAAACAGAGCAAAAGGTGAACCATACGCCTTTATTTAGTAACACCCCTCGCGTTTTTGCTTGAAGTCCACGCAAGCCTGAATAGCTTGCTTACTGCTTCCATAAAAGCCTATATTAATCAAGAACATGGGCTCCCCTCACCTAGCTGGAAACTCGTTTAAACAAAAAAATTTCAGCAATAAAAGAACAACAATATAGGAAACCTTCAAGGAGAGGTAAGGACCAACCTGAAGAGCTCCAATTCGTTATAGCGACGGCATGTTCCCCAACCTAAATCTGATGAAGTGATGGCCTCATGGCCTACAACGAGACTGCCAACTGCAGCTGCCCATAATGCTGCAATCATGGCCAGCACTGACTCCTGGAAAGGTTTGAAAGGCATCTTTGTACTAGAAGGATTGTTAAAATGAAGCACAATACGAATCGCAAAAGTATAACCGAATACGCAACAAGAAATGGCATGAAACAAGTAAAAAAAGTATTACAACCTATAAATAAAACAACTATTGAATTAAAATTGTGACGTAGAATAACGTGTGTTCCCCGTAACTGCTCTGCAACTGATGCATGTTATTCGACGGCTAGCATAAGTATTTTGTCCAATGTTGCTCTATAGAATTTGAAAATGCGGTGGTTATGCGTCCTTTTTGCTTCAGAAGGATCGTGGAAGGTGTTCACCACACACTTCACCTTCCTTAAGACGAGTCAAACTCTGGAATTTTTCATATAAAAATGGCTATAAGGGAGTAGGGGCTATTTCGTGATCGGACTGTCGGCAGAAGACTTCAGGGTGGATTGATTGTGAGATTTTTTTTTGAAAAATAACCGTCACAGTTCCATTTGCTACAGGAAGAAATAACAAGAGTTCAGAAAAAATGGAACGATTTGGGCGGCCCCATAATTCTTCGGGATTCTCCCACTCGAACATTTCGTCTCTCTCTCCAACGTAGCTCCGTTCCTGGCCACGTGAAAAAGCAAGACGAGATCGTAAATTAAAGGGTGGGTGATACTGTGAACGGAGTACTTTGCATTTCACGCCAATATTGATACCGTTTCGCTTCCATACTGGCTGTAGTTGGCGCGTACTTCGCCCTCGTTTTAGCTCCCTTGTGAACATGTCTTTTAGTTTGAGAAGGTCTTACTGTTTTCCTATCCACCACGTCGAAATAGTTATTATTGACTTATATGACACTTTTATAAAGGTTAATTTTGTGTTGACTACTAAGTAAGTCCGTTTTTTTTTCAAGTGCTTCAGTTCCTTCAGTACTCTCCTAAAGTGAGTCTAGTTGCATAGTTTCCAACCTAGAAATAACTTTTTTCATCCGTTTGATGAAAAAACGGATGTGATGGTCCTTGTTCAAAGGAACCGTTAATCATTCGTTGCTCACAGACCGAGTGTAAACTTCGTTGTATCCCAGCTTTTGTTGGTTCTTTTATTTCTCTTCACGTTTACCAACTGCAGTTCAGAGTCCAGAGAGATTATCCACACCGCTGGAACAATAGTGCATTTTCGCCATTCTCTGACCCAAAAGTTCAACAGGACAGGATTTCCTGCACGCTAATTGACCTAGGCTCACTGTGTAACAGCTGGAAAACGGTGTTTTGCGGTGAGAAGTACGATTTCTCACGAAATAGATTAGTTTGGAAGATAGAATGTACTCCAATCCATCCCTTCATCCATTCAGAAGTAAATCAAGCCTTAATCACTTCACGGGGACGAAGATCAGTACGGGGGCACTCGATTCTTACGGTAACCCTACCGTAAAATTAACTGCTATGAATGCAGAACTTTGCAGACAGCATATTCTCTTTCACGGCCATTTGCGTAAAGGAGTCCTCCACCCGTCATATACGCGGCTCATTAAGAAGGAATCTTAGACAAGGATAATGGGCGCTCGGATGGGTAGGTCACAGTTCAGTTTTGCATCACACACTCGTTCGAGGCACTTACGGCAAGATTACTGTATGAGCCGAGTGCCGATACTGGATTTTCGTTTTTGTGAAGTACCTCTTTAAACCAACAGTGGGGATTGCCAAAATTCACTTTGCTGTAATTCTGTACTTGTGCAAGTAAGAGCCTCTATAACTTGCCGATCTTACGAGTAAAACGAGTTTTACAACGGACCTAATGACGTTGGAGGATCGTTGTAAACACTGGCGAATACATGACAAATGGATGCATTAGGAAAAAGCAATTCCAATCGCTCTGTGGAGTTGATGGTGATGAGAATGCCCCCTCAACTGCTGCCGGATTTTATTTTTCCTTTGCCATGGTATAGGAGGAGCTGATCGTGCAGCTGATTACCAGTGTTGCATAGTCTTCAGTAGCGACATAATTTCTGAATAAAGAAGGGGACCACCATCAAAGTGCAATTTTTTCCAGAATATTTTTTTGGGATTCTGTCGCGTGACCTCAACCGCCATGAAGTGCTTTGTGCAGAGATAACGAAAAAGCCAGCTAAGCAGAGCAGCGGACTGCAGCAGACAGCCGGCTGGCTGGAAAAGCGCTCTTCGTACTCTGGTGATAGGAAGGCAAGCCGACGGAATTCGCTGCGTACCCCTCCTACTGCTCCCCGCCGATCAGCGGCCATCGCGATCTGGGACTTTGTTGTCATTTGCGTATCCCTTGCACTATTTGTTTGAAAACTTTGAACTTGTGGTCGCTGTAGTCCATTGGGTGTGGGAAAGAACATCATTATTCCAAACTGAAACCATCCATGTAGTAAACAAAACCAAAGCAAAACAAACAGTGCCAGCCCTAATCACTGATACGTCTCGAGTACGAAGTGTCCGTAGCCTGACGTTCCATCAGTTTTTTTCGTTAGCCATGATAGATTCCGTTACAACTGCGATTGAATGGGCTCAATGGGATTTTTTGACTCAGACGACTCACCAGAAAGATGCGCATCAGCGAACAGTGAACCAGGGAACAAGTGTCTTAAGGGGTGGGGCTTTAGAGTGGGTGAACCACTTATCACACTATCGACCTCAACATCAGATTCCGCCCACTGTCTCATTCATACTGCTCTTATATCGAATGCCCATAATAACCCTTCCAACCGTTTTTGGTTTTTGTTCCATAGGTCCAAAGGAAAGTGCCATAGGAGTCCTTACAACAAAGATTTATGAGCAAATGTTTCCTATCCTTGTTAGGGTGATCTGTTTGGGCTCTACTTCTCACGATTAGGGAATAACATTTGATAGCACCCAAATAGCTCATGATCTGTAAGTACCCCACTCTTGGCGACATTGTTTGTCTTGAGGGAGCTGTACATTTGAAAGAAGCGATCGATCTTCAAAGCTGGAGGTTCTGAAATTTGATGAGCCTTTAAATTCTTGCTACAGTCGAAAAATTTTGAATATGAAAGGCTCATAAATTCATGATTTCATACTGATTTTCCCTATGCTCAGATTGTATATAGTCGGCAAAGTATAGGTTTATTTATTAAGTACACTCGTAAGTGCGCTTTTACGTAAACTTCACTAGTTATTTGTAAATTCTGATTCCTTTTTGACGGCATTATTGATGGAATGATACATTTTTTAAACGTATACTTATTCTTACTGTTCTTGGTTATTTATGTGGGTGTTCTGGAGGATACTGGAAAGTAGTTTTTTTTTTTTGCAGATAGGTAGTAACTTTGCAAAGTAGCTGAATATCTGCGGGCTTGAGCCGCCGCACTGTTTGAAGCTCGTGCATGTTTCTTTCTGTATTGTTTGGTCGGTTATCATAGGATGGTGTCACTAGCAAAAAAACAACACCCTTGCTGCTGTTCTCTATGAAAAATAGATAGTACCGTATTAATACCATTAGTAGCGAAGCTTTTGGAAGTTCCCTAAATTTTCCTACACCATAGGTTCAACCTTCTGCTTCGTATTCACGCTGTTTTACTTTTTATTCGTAGCCAGAGAGATTCTTTTTTACCAGTAATAATTGATTGCAAGAGATTGCTAGTGTTTTTATGTACTCTAATCTTGACACCGTCTATACCCGGCGTTCCCGTTCATATCTTTCATCATGTTTTCGAATTTGACACTGGCTATACTTTCGATGAAATTCGTTTAGTTTAGGGCTCCACCCAACATCTGATGTACTTCAAATACAATCGGATAGTGCAAAGCAAATGCTTTTCGTGGACTTTTTCCACAATTTCACTGGATTTATACACGTAGAATGTTGGTTGGGATCGCAGTAGGCGGCTCCAACAATTCCGATTGCTATCAAAAATTCCATATTCTCAGCGTTCTCCGTAGTTAACAAAAAGGTTTATAATATGATTCCCTTTTTCTTATTAGTATGATCCATTCTCCGAAGTAAAAAAAATCTCGTCGAGTTCCACTTGCACTTCGTCGTTGTTGGTAGCATTATGTTTGGGAATGGGTTTAGCTTATAGCTCTAAACTCTCTTCCATTCACTATGAGAGCTTTTGAAGACCAGTTTAAGGTATTCAAAGTATTTATTGCAGGCAGGATCGGGCTTTTGCAATGTTTTCGCCGGGTTCACTTGCACGTGTTTCACATTTGATGACAAAAGGTGAATCTTCAGAGTTTTTCTTTATTCCCCTTAGAATCTCTGACTTTCTAGGACATGTACGGATGTATGATAGTACACGAAATGCCTTAAAGATCAACAAGAATACGAAGGTCATCATTCAAGGATTCACAGGAAAACAAGTAGGGTGTCACGAAACCAGTTGTCTTCCGAATACATTGTTTTGATGACTGGTAGTTATTTGCTTTGAATTATTCCTTACTGATAGCCATTAAGGGAACGTTTCATGGAAAGCAGATGATAGAGTATGGAACGAAAGTTGTAGGAGGAGTGAATGTTAAGAAGGCCGGTGAAACACATATGGGTCTGCCTGTTTTCCGAGATGTTAAAGAAGTAAGTGGCATTTTATTCAATTGATTGGGTCATGTTGAAGTTCCCTGTCAATTTTATTTACGATTTCATTTGCTAACATTTCATTGTGCAAGCAGCAACTGTTGTTTGGACACCAGAAATATGTCTCAGATGGATTTCAAGAATATGAGACTGTTTTAAATTTTTCGAGGTTTTTCCCTGAGATGAGCAGTAGCTAATGGTTCATCAAGGTTTGAGGAGTCTTCTAAATAAGCTCCTTTGAGGAATTAGGGGCACCCTTTAAAATTAGCTTTCTGGAATAATTGTCATTGTTGAAGTTGAGTTGGAACTAAGGGTTTAAGGCTCCCATAAGACAGACCTTTTCTACCTATCGACAAGCGGCTCAATCTTTTGTTTATAACGTTTTCGAAATTATTGGATTGACTTTTAAAGATAGACTTTCGGGGGACAATGATCCTAATCTGTAAGCTTTTCATACCAAGACCTCACTTCTTCTTCATTTCGTTGCAGACATTCACCACTTTTTTCTAAAGTACAACTGAAGCTAGTTGACAGGCGTGGGGTTGTCGTCGCTGTGCGACACGCACTCTTTTTTCTGGGGCTTAAAAACGATTCAAACAGCAGCTGCTTTTCCGGATTTTCCTCATCTTTGTGACGTCATTTTTGTTCGTAAACCTTCAAACTCTCTATATGTTTTTACGATGTGTATTACTGCGGGTTTCCCTTTTCTATAATGATAGGGGAAGAGAGTAATATTTGCAAACAATGAAATTAGTAATGTTGCAGGCTCGGGAAAAGACAGGCGCTGATGCATCAGTTATTTACGTTCCTGCTCCTTTTGCGGCTGCCGCTATTGACGAAGCTATGGATGCCGAAATTCCACTTGTCGTATGTATAACTGAGGGTATTCCGCAACAGGTATGTTTTTTTTGTAATTATTGCAAGTTTCTGCTAAAGATTTATTTTCACCAAAAGATACGGACCAGCAATATTCCTATTAGTTATCTTTCCATTTTCTTTTTCCGAGCTGCTTTCTTACTATCGTTGTCACTCGGTAAATGGATTTGTCTGAAACAACTAAAAGACTTATTTTGGGTTGGTCGAAATGGTTTGGTCTCACCCTCTGTAGTTTTTCATATGTTTTGAAACAATTCAGTTTTCCACTTCTTGCAGAGCGAAATAATCACTCCTCTCTTCAAGGACGAGTTGGAAAGAATGCCATGGGTCCTTGCAAGACTGCAAAAAAACGTTCTAGCCATAAAGTGGACATGCGTCCTTTCTCCTCATTTGGGGTTGGCATTAAATGGAGAAGAGGTTGAGGAAGTGGAGGGGTTGGGAATATTTCTTCAAGCTTTAAACCTTTGTTTGTATGATATAACTAAGTAGATCATGGCATGGGACTTCAGATTCAGAGGAAAATGATGAATATGATGGGGGCTGGTAAAATTCTCGCTACTCTGCGATCTTTCAGGATATGGTTCGAGTGAAGAATCGCCTTATGAAACAGAATAAGACCCGCCTCGTCGGTCCAAACTGTCCAGGAATTATTTCTGCAGAAGAATGTAAAATAGGAATTATGCCAGGTCATATCCACAAAAAGGTTCGCTTTCGTATTATTTTTCAGTACAAGTCTCCCTACTTTCATTTTCAAGGGTATCATCGGGATCGTGTCACGGTCTGGTACGCTCACATATGAAGCGGTGCATCAGACGACGGTGGCTGGCCTCGGTCAAACGCTCTGCGTTGGAATAGGAGGCGATCCTTTCAATGGAACTAACTTCATAGATTGTCTCAGCATTTTCCTGGAAGACCCACATACTAAAGGTATTACTCTTCTCTTTTAATGTTGATGACTTTTGTACGATGTTTTTTCTTGGATTCTTCATTTGTAGTTTTGTTTTATTTTTTAATGTTCTTTTATTTTATTTGTTTATCTTTTAGTTTTTTAATCGAATTTTGCAATAGCAGTGAAAGTCAAACGGAAAGATCGTTCCATCATGTTTCAGGAATAATTTTGATTGGAGAGATTGGCGGTTCTGCAGAGGAAGAAGCCGCAAAGTTCCTGAAGGAGAATAATGTTGTAAGTTGTTTCGTTGTCGAACCCATTATTCATCAAAAGAACGATCGATTAGTCTAACAGTGTTGTAACGGTTGCTGATTACCAGTAAAACTGCACAGGATGACACGTAAAACTCTTGTGGCGCAGTTTATTTGTTTTTATTTGCAACAGTTATGATATGCCTGTCAGTGAAATTGATCAATGGAGGGGTCAGATCGGTTACTCATTCGGCGAGTGAGAGATGAAAATCATAGGCAGAGGTGTTTTGCTTGATGAACTACATATATTCCTCCTTCCATTTATCATCCCAAAGCGATCAATGTTTGTGCTCGTCCAGCATGGGCTACCTAGTGCTATTCCAGTCTAGCAGGGTAGAAAAACATTTCTGAACATCGACTGATAGCCATAGCCATTTTTTATAGCTGGTATGACGACAAATGCTTCAATCCTGGAAGGTAATGTAGTGCATACGGCTAATCCTCTAAAATTCGATCGAAGTATTACAAAAGGATATCCATTTTTCATCGACTGTTTACGTTAAATTTTGTTTTTTTTTATCTCGCTTTCACCAGCTAATTATCAAAATTTGAGATGTTCATTGGATCGAGTACTTTCCATTTTCCTAAGGCTCTGCTCCCCGTTGTTCCGATTGATGCGTCGTTATGCGACTGGGTATGATCGCGGGAAACTTTTATCAAAACGGCTTAGCCCACTTAACGATGCTTTGTCGCAACGTCATTTGCTATGTGGCGGCTCCATTACTCAGAAGCAGGAACGATTGTTCTTCTGCAGACGCAGTTGTCATGATAATTTTTCTGGGACTGCGTGAGAATCGGAGCCCTGCCAATTCCTTTATGGCGCCTTCACCATTGGAATAGATTCACGTGATTCCATTGTACACTGGTTTTGGTTGCCACAACGGAAACACCAAAAAAAAGTTTTTTTTTTTACTGGGAAACACAGTTTTTTCCGGAGAAACGCCAAATTGCATCGCTTTCACCTTGTCCGGTTTGATTGTTGGAAAAAACATCAACTTTCGTCCATGTTACCGGTCTTCTTTTTATTTACGAAGTAGTGGAAAAAAAACATAGATTAAGTCAGTTCATTGAGATCAAACTATCCAATGCATAAGGTCGTTCCCAACTTTTTATTCTCAATATGATATGTTTACAGTCTTTTAGAAATTGTTGTCTTCATTATTTGCTTCAGTGGATTATCTCTGTTTATAGGGTAAGAACTCTATTCTATTAGAAGTTTGATCATCGTATCCCCCAGTAACATTCTTCGCCCTTACCGAGTCAGTCCATTTTTATTTAAGTAGTAAAGCGTAACAGAGTATGGTTGTTTGCCGGTTCGCACTCTTCAGAGTAGGGATCGTGAATCGCCCCTGGTTGTAGTTAAGATTATCACATGTGTTTATTGGCAGAAAAAGTTTATTGGCAGTGTAATGACCGTTGATTACTTATCATTACATTTATTATCATTTTATTTTGTTGCATATTTGTGCGATTTGGTTATCCTTTTTCTCATTATATTCGAGGGCATTTCATGGAATATCGCATAAGGGGAATTGAATTATTATATTTAGTTTGCATGCATTAGGTCATGTTGAGAGGATGCTTGAGTCGAACAGAGATGTAGATTTTCGAGCTCTCACTTCACACTTTGTAACACTGGAACCATACATGGCATGGTTTACAGTTTCGGCTTGCTTTCCTACTCCCAACCCAATTGAAAAATGGGTTACTGCGTTTCTCGAACGTTGAAATAGCGTAATATTCCAACGTCTATAGTACTACGAGCTGTCAAAGTCAGACCAGCGGTTCGATACGAGGATTAACTTTTTACCACGAAAGAGCCATATCACTTCGATTCCGGATTGTCAACCAAAAACATTCATTTTGAAAAATATCAAGAGATTAGGAAGTTTCTCGCGTCAGCGAAATTTCGGCTTTTGAACCATTCGGTACTGCTTCTTTCGGAACTGTTGATATGGATGTTTATTCATTTGTTTACTTATTAATTTCATTGAAAGAAGCGCTACAATCTTTGTGCATTCATGACACCATTAGGATACATGTTCAAAGTACTAAGAACAAAACTGATAATGAGAAACGAAGGAAACAAAAAAGTCTACTACCATGATTCGATTGTTCCATTCGGAGAAAGAGGGAAAGAGCTCTCAACAGTTATTCTACTTCTCTTCGGACAGTTGGGAACTAACCTATTCTGAAAATGTATCAGAGCATAAATTAGGGAATCCCCTACCTTCAAACACTCTAGACGACCACGCGGTTCTATACGGACGCATTCTATTAACGCTGGAAGTCAGAAAATTGTGGAATATTACATTGTGGTTATGGTTTGTCTGGATGTGGGTAGTAGTCCTAGTTCAGAGTTCCAATAGTACTCTTCTCGCAGAATCTTAACGGGCCACGAGCGCCATACGTTAAAGGCACAGTTCACGATAATTTTTGATAATCCAGATTGTGTCGAAAAATGGAAAAAGCTAGAAAATAGTGCGATAAATGCGAAGGAAGGGATTAGGTTGGGTTTCTGAAGTGAAAAAGGCTTCAAAATATCGTTGAAAAAGGGGCTAGACGAGAGTGAGACCAGGAGAATGAAGTAGAGTGAGGCGTTTGGACGAGCTATGCAATGTGGGCCATTGCGTACGTGTGGGTCTTGGTGCAAATGACTGACTACGATAAGCAAAAATTCATTCACTTAAGCATAATTGAACAAATAAAACCTTAGTAACAGCAAAAATAGCTCCTCTTTTTCACCATCGAGGAGTAGGAATTCAAATAAGGGATCACGGCACCAAAAAGAATAACAGAGGAAAAAGGAATGGGAAAAACGTCGCCTCATCACTCGGCGATCAGCTGATTGCGTGTGGATCCTAGAACGAATAATTTCAATCTGTATCGCCTGGCACTCGTCTGACGTGACATCGATCGAAGGGCGGGAAGCCCCGCGAGCCAGCAACAGGGAATTATCGTGAACTGTGCCTTCAAAACTAGGTCTCTCTCAATGCAATTCTGGGTAATCTGGACGGTAGAAATGCTCAGTATTTTTTCATCCACCAGCGGTATGTTTTCCTCGTCGGAGAGTACATCTCTGTCTATATCCTTATTCATTTTCATATTAGGCTTATTTATTTTCACTTCTTTTTTGTGTTGTTTTTTTTTTGCTTTTTTACGTTTTCATATGTACTGGGGGGAGAATGGGGAACGGGAAGAACGATGTGCGAAAAAGTAAACAGATGTCTGCCGTCGAAGCGAAAGACCGTCGCATTGATAACTGACAACTTGTCGCGTCTTTGAGGGACTATCTTTACAAAACTGTCTTAGATTGTTGCGTGCGGTAGTCCAGTTGCAGCTTACATTAATTGGAATTCGGGCTAGATGAGCTCATAATTAAATTGTTGAAGTCTCAATGGCATCCGTCGTCCACCCTCGGAATTGTACTGTTTTTCTAACAAATTTTCTGCATAATTCTTGCGATTGCCTGTACCTTCTGCTTTCAATGATCTATTGCTTCTGTATTCCAATTGCTAGACTCCTTCTCCAAATTTATGCGATAATTGAGTATAATTTGGTGTTTGTGTGTACTGAAGGGTACTGTTTGGATAGACTTAAGTTGCGTCCAAAACACCTTGTGGTGTAGAAGTGTAGCACTGAGTAAAACTAAGCAGGGGACCCAATTAAATATATTAAAAAAAAACTATTATCTGCTCTAACAGGTAGACTTATGGGCTTTCAGAGGCTGCTGACTTCAAGTTATTGAAAATTTTCCAATGATTTCTATCTCTTTATAAAGTTTTTTTATTTGTGAAATATTCTTTGGTGAGCTTCATGCTACATAGCTTTTGTCTGTACTGTTAGCACTGTTTCTGAACCTTTTTAATACCTCTCAAGAATGGACGATTAATAGACCAAATTTCGGTATCGGACGGGACTCGAACCCTTACTTGTGCTTTCCGGGCACCCTGCTCTATCCCTTACACTATGAGCCCTGCCATCGCCTTCTTAATGGCTTTTCCCTTTAAATATCTCCCGAGCGATTTTTGGGAGAAGCCATATTTTCAGTGGAAGCATGCACCGTCTGTAGGGGATATCATTACAGCTGTTAGGACAACATCTAGTTTGTTATACTTCCTGTCGAAGCCCGAGCCTTTAAAGTACCATGGAAGTGCCTGGGAGTGGCTGGAATCAGTGTAGGCCGTTGATTCCAACAACTCTCAGACTAGTGGTCACGCTCCTGCCACACCTCGACACAAGCTAAATAATTTGGGAGGTTTTTTTACATCCTTTTTAAACGCATATTCTAACCTGGGAAGGGCTCCAAATTGAAGAGGTCGTTTAGAAGGAGACCGTGTTTCCGGATGCTACTCCCAAGTTGCCTTACAAATTTGCCGAATGATTCTCTGGATCAAGTTCCAGGTTCCTTACATTTCCTTTAATTTTTCATTCCTAATTAGGTACAAGTTCTAAACCTAAAGATAGGGTCTACTGATAGACACTAGAGAATTCGACTTCCGCTGCAGAAATGGAAGATCAAAGTATCATGAACAGAACAAAGTATTTTAAGTATTGAACATTGGAATCGGAAACCAGTTCCTGAAAGGTTTTTTTCGATCGAGCACCTGACATTAGCACGTGGTAGCATGACGGGCTACGAAAATGTTTTTTGTGCAGCTTTTTCAAGAAAGCCCACGTGACTTTTAGTTTAATTCTTGCTGTGTTTCTCAGGGATAATTTTGTCTCTGAAGATATTTCTGAAAGCCAGTCGGTTCGAGGGAACTTGAAAGCTGGGCTTCAAAAAATCAGGGGTCAGTCTTGCGGATTGTGCAGATGTTTTTTAGTGGCGCCGCCTCCAAGTAGGACAGGCTTGGTTGGTTTGGGTGGATATCGATCAGGGGTTCGATACTGGCGGTTGATGGTGCGCCATTTACCACTACGCCACCCACACCAATATCAGATATTCATTGATAATTATTGAGATTCAGCTGGTTCTCCATACTGGCTTGGAGGGTCCGCTCACTTTATTTCTTTTAATCTGGCTTCTGACTATTTTCTTCGATAAGATCGGCTCTTTTGATAACTAAACTCATTTGGACCTACATTTCAGGGTAAAAAAGCAAAGCCCGTGACAGCATTCATTGCTGGTTTGACCGCCCCACCCGGACGAAGGATGGGGCACGCAGGCGCCATCATCAGCCATGGAAAAGGTACTGCGACGGAAAAAATCAAGGCGTTAAAGGATGCGAACGTGCACGTAAGTTCTGATGGTCGACCATTACTGCTTACTCCGAAGGTTTGTTTTAAGGACATATTTGGATTGTGATATTGTTTACAGGTAACAGACTCACCCTCAGAACTCGGAACGACCATCGCTAGGGCTCTTTTAGACGAAGTTGCTCACCTGTATGAATAGACTTATTAAGCGTCAATAAGCAGTCCTGTACTCGGTGTTTACTAGCCCCCCTAGATAAGAATTGAATCCTCAAGTTGATTTATAGATATATAACTTGTTTTTTTATATGACACTTAACGACATCGCTTTTCTCGTGCCTAATCTCTTTTTTGTTAGGTTTGTGATAAATATTATAATTTTCTCATGCCACACGTAAGTTTACAAGCGAAATTGAAAAGTAAACAATCGATGTCTTCAGGTTTCGCTGTGTACGTGAGTATTGAGTTGAATTCAACGGTAGTTATTCATTGAAAGTGGTTTTCTTTTGCGAAATGTTGTTCGGCCGCCATCAATCTTTTTGGGGATGGGTCACACGTTCCACTTCCAGTTCGGATCTTTGAGGTGTTTGTATGCGTTACTAGCACCTGGGAAAGGGAAGGGAAAAGGGACGATTGCCTTGTTCTATTCTTCCCCTGAAGAATAGCAATGCAGCCGGGGAGGTTTTGAAGGTAAAATCCTCCTTAAAGCGAATAATATGGGGAACTATAACCCCCTGGGCTGCAGAAGTAGTATGCGTAGATGTAATGCCTTGTAAGATAATCTTTAGGCTCTCTGCAAAACTTTTTCTGCCCTCATACTCGGCTTTCCAAACAATCATTAGCTCAATCAAAGTGAGTCAGTGAAATCACGTGTCTTGCTGCTTCTCAGGCAGGAAGTTTTGCAGAAGTGCCTTGTTGACCATCGGGTATCATCGGTAGAATCAGTCAGGACTCATTATTTCCAAATTGTTACGATAAGGTTTTGACAAAGAATTGAAAAGCGTTTACGGAATTTACAGAGAGAAGGTTATGTAATGGCAAACGGTGCACCCTTACTCATAGCTCGGGGACGAATCCCGGACTGATTAATTGGTATCAGACTCGTCTGAGAAGATAGAATACCTAACGGAGCAATGGCTTGCTTCTACAACTCACTAGGTAAGCCACAAGCGTACTCTGAACGCCACCATGTTTCCAAATGGGAGTTGATGGTGAGGTATACCCCAGACAGCGGTACTTCTCACCGAGGGTGAGGTGCGGTAGGATCGATATTGTCGCATCGCGGCGAGAACACCGCGCGCGAAGGAATGTAGCAGAATGCAGCAGCAGGTAAGAAATACAGGAACAAAAGAACTAACAGTAGTAGAATCATTCCAAAAATAATGATTGCATACACGAAAACCGATCCTACTGCCCGTATCAAGCATCAGGGGTTTCACTGCGGCTACCGTATCCTTCTTGTGGGTATTCAACATTCCCCCTCACAGCGCGCGACCGACTGTGCGTGATCGGATGCGGCGAGCGCGACGCGACTTTCGGGGAGAAATTACCACACTCGTGCACCCCAGAAATGGGATTGATAGAAGCTGAAAGGCTTTACACCTACTCTTCAGACAGGAAAGGTTTATTTTGAAACGAAATTTGCTCATTTGTTCATCAAAAAAAATAACACAGAGTCAAGCAAAGGCGTCAAAGATACATACATACAAGTGGCAGAATCATGAGAATAGCCGACTAGATTGTTCTGTAGCTCATCAACAAATAGACAACAAGGTAAAGCAATGGAAAGAGAGAAAGGGAAAGAAGGTCACACTCATATCTGGTCAAATACATAACCCGAAGCCAGAAAATTAGTGTTTACATAGTATTCACTGAGAATGAAGAGATTTGACGGCGACGATGACGAATGACAAGAAGTAGAGATGTGAACGATGAAATTTGGACCACCATTTTACAGCTTATATTCACTAACAGACATCATTTTCGATGGAATATGGCAGAATTACTTCAAAAGCATTCGTTTTATAAAATAACACATTTTGAAGGGAAACTTGGAACGTAGCATTGCCTCTCGTTCCCATAGACGTAGAAAGTGCCTTTCGTTTTTCCTAGGGTATAGTAAACCTTGCAGACGGGGATCGCCACCAGACAATGTCGTTGCTGAAATATCTTACGGTCTGCGAATGAATCTTTTAGGCTGAAATCTAGTAGGGTGAATGTGCTAAGTTGAATGGTTCAAGGGTTCTAAATCATAAGAGGTATTGGTGGAGTATAATGCTTGCAGAAGCTTGACCGAACTCTTTCTGGGAGGCGCCCATATATCTACTCGACCCCAAAATCTTCCGATTTGAATCCTATCACTGCCAACGCTCAAAGGCTAAGTTAACGATAACTCTGAGATACCTAACCTAGCTGAAGTAATGGATGCTATGGTGAGGAATAGTGCAAAGTTGCCAAAAGAAGGACGAAAATAGGAGGATCTCAGGGAATAGAGGGCTTAAGGGAGGTGTGTAGAAAGAGAGTTATACGAGATTATGCGTCTGTAACGGTCTGGAAGTCTCCCACACATGCGTACTATTCGCTGGTGTCCTAACACTTCATTCTTAATGGTGCAGCCTTAGCAAGACGACACAATATGGCCCCTTTTGGGTGTGTTCGACGGCTAAGCCCNGTTATGAAGCCTTTATATCACCCTGTCAAGGCCGTTCCTCGAGCCGACTATGTCCCGCATGCTGTACTGGGGGCCACCGGCTCTTGTTCGGAAGGAATCTCGAAAACCATTTTTGTCGTGAGCTGTGCCTTCACCCAATGTTAAGCCACTCCTTTCAGGTTTCATCCTTCAAAGAGATGGTACTGTGAAGGCAGCGGGCTAGACCGGCGTGGCCTAGAGCCCATCCAGAAAGTAGCACAGTAGCAGCAGTTTCGCCCCGGTATCCTATCCTATATACTACAAATACGCCCTTTAGGCAAAATTCATTTCATTTGAAGTGAACTGCGAACCCTTCTCGATCGTAAGATGGACAGCGTCAGTGCAATGAGTGACAGATGTTCGTATTGGAATTGAACTTGTCGGACATTTTTTATCCTTGTCATTCACGCGGTCACCATTCGTGCTCTTGCGGGGGTGAAGGCCAATACTGACATCTTATGAGATTCGTTTGACAATCATCCTATGAAAAGGGTGAAACAGGAACAACAGCCCAAGGACAAGCGTAAAGCGATCGAAGCTGTGAACGCTTCCAGGATGCGCCGTGCATTCTAAGTCTATGTCCAGGTGAGTAGCAAACAGGCATGCCCACAAGCGGCTTATGCAGTGCCCATGGAAATTTCGATGTTCACTTACACCTCCAAACGTGAAAGGAGTGTATTGAAGTCTCTGTTTTTCTTACAAGTCCCGCAATAGTTTCATAGATCATGTTCTGGGAAGGGAAAGGGGAAATATTCAGAGCTCCCAAGTGGACAGTGTGAACAGTTGAGAAGTAGTAAATACTCGTATAGGCACCAAAGAAACTGTGTAGTAAGCATACCTGAATCACGCGACACGTTCCCATACTGTTCTGGAGGTGTTGTGCACAGAACAACTTGCTTTTCTCGTTGACCTCCTCAACGTGGTATTTACTGATTGGGAGAACCTAAACGAAAAGTGAGTTTTCTGGGTATCAGTAGTGCGGGATTCAAGAATTCAAACTTTCATCTATTTTGGATTGAGGACAGTTTAAGACATTTGATAGCTCATTCCGAGAAATCTAAAGTTAAAGGACAAAGAAAGGTTGAAAATGGTTGACATTGATGAGGCGCACCCGCCACAAGGATCGCCTTATATATTCTCAGTTCATCCGAAGAGCTCCACGGGTCCAAAAGGTATCCCATTTTCCTAGCAATGGTTAAGCAATGTTAGATTGCTTCGTTTGAAGAATATAATCTCGATCAGACTCATGAAGGAATCCAAATGCCTCTTAGTGCCTCAAAAACCATTTTCCGTACCCAGNCAAAGTGATAATTGGAGCCTCTACTATTATATTTCAGATGAGCCTGCCTCCTGTGCAGCAATACCCGACAGATGAAAAGTTTTGTTATCCGAGTAGGTATAAGGCCAAGCATGTTCGATATATCTTAGATGTTACAGATTTTGAATAGGAATAGGACGACCCAGATGATCTTTCCACTGCAACGTAACAGGACGTTCATGTGTCGTTGAGAAGTCTGTTCAGTAGTACTGCACCTCTTGTCTCTCACTGGAGAGGCTTCCCGCCGACAACTTGACAATTGGCTAACTGAATGGCCCGATGCTTTCTTCTCACACATTCAGCCATAGCGAAAAGTACCAGAATGAACTAATTTACAACAACTAAGTTTTCTGTGTCGAGCATGACTGACATGTCTTATATGTAGTACTAATAATCTTGATGCTAGGCTTGAGTTGTATTGTTGTCATACACCAATGACCACCCCGTCCCATTGCCCAGAACCCTTCCTTATTGCGTCGTACAAGTGACGGGGTTTTTTTCCTTGTCTGGCGTGATGGGGCGGAGGTGGTGTAATGGCAAGTGGCGCACTTCACACAAACATGGTCACAGGTTCGAACCTGGCGCCTAGGCAAACAAAACCTTCCATCCCTCCGGGGTCGGTCAGTTGGCCCCAGACTTGTCTGAGGGGATAAAAGCACTGACTTGTACTTCGGCTGGCCACCGCAGGTCATTGTAGAGGCCACCTACACATCCACTACGCCACTACGATTCTGAATGGAAGTCGAATGCGTGGGGGCACCCTCAGACGGGATTGATTGACGCCCCAAGACTTTATTCTTTATCTGGCGTGATTAGTGCATGGGATTACTGAACCACAATGTTTTTCGGTCTGCGGAATTTGTCTTATAACGGCAATAGTGTCTCAGTGCGGTAGGGAAGATGCAAACTACTTCAGCAGTTCCGAGGTGATGAGAGTCTTTTTACAAAAGCGTGAGGATGTACTGCAACCATGAAAAACTCATATTAAACTAGCTAGTACAACCAATGATTACTGTATCGTCAGGAGGTAGAAACTTGGGACTCAAGCTGGTTTCTCTCTTAATGGCATGTCGGCCTATAAAAATTTAATGGGAGTTGTACATCAGTTCGTTGTGGTATGTTTCCACATGGCTAATTGTGTGGGAAGAAAGCATCGGGTTAGTCCTGGGAAGTCCATCAAGTTAGAGACAAGAGGTCTACTACCAATCAGACTAGCAAACGAAATAACAATATCTTGCTACTTCGCAATCGAAAAAATCAGCCAGATCGACATATTCCTATTCAGAAGTATGTAAAAGCTACCATAAGACATGCTTGGCTTCTGGTTCACGGCCAGGAAGGTTGAACATCTTTCCTATGTGCTCTATTCTAATACTGGAGTGACACTTCGAATTCTTAAGACAGCTTTGGTAGTGAAGCATTCAGCTGACAGCATTTTGTCACTCGGGTGGGTCTATAGGCTTGTTGACATTAGCTGGTTGACAATACCCAGACGGGAAATCTCCTATGGGATGTATAACTTTCGTTTTCCTTTGATTTCCCTTGATAACAACGCCAAAGAGAGTCAAAGAAGGCATATATTCAGATGCTTCACGATCAGTACCCTCAACAGTTCCATGATTTGATTGAAACTTACATATGGTTGCTCTTCACAAAAGATCTCTTTGCCTTTGACCTGTGCTAGGAGTTTTTCTGGCACTTCAGACTCGGTGAAGAACTCAGAACGTTCGGTTTTGCTGAAAAACGGTTTTCGTTATGACTCTGTGGGACAGTTCCCTGTCGTTCTTATCAATTCCCCAATCAATGTTCTTAACATAATGTCAACAAACAAAAACTGTTGTCGTTTATGGATTGTTATGTCTACTGGCAGTGCATACCTCCCGAACACTTGACTTTAGGGGGACTTTTTGATCAGTTTCCATGTGAAGGCCCCAAAAGTCCACCAAAAGCCGGAAAAAAAGGTCAAAGGAATCTTCGAATAGTTGCTTCGCTATTCATATTCTATGAGAATCAAAAAATCCAACTTACAAGTAGACTTTCAGCTTGGTGTAGTTCCGGACGCTGCCTGTACCAGCACAGGCTGTGCATGGTTTTTTACCACCACCTTTACAATGATGGCATTCTTTTACACCACGTCCATGGCACATGTAACATAAGTCATGTGTTCCTGAAATCTCAAAATCAGGTCGTACGAGAAGATGAACTGCTCATGTTACATTCTCCCCCGCGACTCACCAAAATCCATGGGCCGAGAATAAGAAAGGGGTGATTAAAGTGACAAAAAGCATGGCGATACTACCTATTAATTACCATTACCATTAATCGGCGATGAGGGAGGAGTGGCACAAAAATCACTCAAATACGTGGTGTTGAGGTAAAATTTGAAGTAAAGGTTACCTATTCCAGGTGGTGGAACGCCGGTTTTGGACATGAAGTGCATAGGTGTGCCAAGTCCATAGGTTTGATTAGCTCCTTGACGAACCATCGCTGTAGACGAAGAGGCATAGCCTCGTGTCAGATCAGCCTGAATGGAAACCATCAGAAACTCGAACAACCACGGCAGGAGGGATTATGTTTGAGCAAGAAAGCCGTAGACTCACGTGTGGAAATGTGGCGACCATGGGATGAGTATAGACGGCAGGATGAGCGACACCCGACTTCATTCCTGTTCCTCTAAAAAACCAACATCTAATATTAATTTGGTGTTGAAGACTCCAAAGCCTTACTCCGCCTCCGAGCCCCAAGATTCCTTTCCCTGTGCTAGGGGTTTGGAATTTAAGCCACCTCCAAGGGGGAGACTACAAGATAACCCCCTTATTTTAGGCCCTTATCGGGGATAGAGCCTCGGATTGACACTCGCTCAGGCAAATCAAGTCTTTATTCCCTCCGAGACCAATGAAGTGGTGCCAGATTCGTCTGAGAGGATAAAAGTGCTGAATTTCATATTGGCTGGCCACCGTAGGTCATACAGTCGTGTATAGGCCACCGCAATCCTCAATGGAAGTCCACCGCATGGAACAATCCCACAAAAGGGATGGGCTACATCAGAAGTCTTCATACTTTATCCTTTCCGGATACATTTTAAACTCCTCAGGCTGACGATTCGGGGACATAACCTCAGTCTCGGTAGTGTAAGGGATAGAGCACGGGGCCCGGAAAGCACAAGTACGGGTTCCAGCCCCGTCCGAGACTGAAGCTTTGTCCATAAATCGCCAACCTTGTGAGACTTTCACATTGCGTACTTCCTAGACTTTTGTGGAATGAAGTTTATTAATCCTTATATAAATGCTGTGCTTTGGTGGATCGAAGCACGTGCCAGTGGTCAGTGATGTTTCCGCCAGCGTACGTTCTCGTACTCATCCAAAATTACGGAGGTGGTTCCAACACGTGATAGCAACAACAGTTGCCAATGAATTTCGCTGGAATCCCGACACCTACACCCCAAATTCCGTTAGAATGTAAGCCATGTTCTTCTACTGAACTTTACAATATGACTCGATGGTAGGGTTCGCCGACGCTACTGAAAAAATTCAAAAGCTGGATAACGACACTTCATTGCCTGTCCAGCCTCCGCAGCGAACTCCAGCCAAGGCCAATACACCAGCGCCAAAAGAAATCTGGCATTTCCTATGTGGCAGATCGGTGGAGCACGCGCCCACCCGGGTGCGGCGATTTGACCATTACAATCGATCTTGACCGCACTCGGTCACTGTCGTTGGTATATGGTCATGTATCAGAAGACCTCGAAGAAGTTGATGCGACTTCTTTTGATAGGGACCTGCTTCCACATGCACTATAATCCACACCAACGCAGATTATGTGGTCCATGCACCCTTATGTTTTACAGACAACAATAAAATTGACAGATGAACGCGGAGTACCTGCAGAAGTTGCATTTGTCCGTACCGTAACCTCGGCAATGGAAGCAATGATAGGTGCCTTCAGAGTTGCACACGGAACACGGATTTATCGTACTGCTGCCAGGCATTTCCAAAACTCGAACCTAAAATCACTCGGCTGGAACCCATTTGAATAGTCGTCTTTTCGGACACATCATCGCCTCTAGAGACCTTTTGTCATCGATTATGGGTCCAGAACTGACCTGGTCAGTGAACATTCTCGATGGCTGCACTTCATAATCCCATGGATTCGTGATGGACGTTGTGGCATGGTCAAGCAGCTGACCCGGATTAACGGCTTCAGCCGCTTCTGATGTCGATCGTGCTTCCGTGAATGATTCAAGTACATACTGGAAATACAATAATTTATAGCCGTTAGATTCTCAGATGATCAGAAAACTCACATGCAAACAGCTGAGCATCTCAAGCCGCTCAAACTGCATTTTCTTGAAGGCGGACGTCTTCCAGTAGCGATGCCGCTTTACTTCACGCAATAGAGCATCTTGTACTTCACTTTCACCCAATGGTATGATATCGTCGAAGTATCTATTCGAAGCTGAGCCTTCTGAAAATCGAGATCGATAGGAGGTGAACTGATCTATGATGCCTTCTTGCACTTTTCAGCACCAAAACATTTTTCTCTACCAAAGCTCACATTGAAGGCATCGTCTTTCAAATACATTCTCCAAAGTTACGGAGGTTCCCTTTTAATTACGAACCTAAAAGCTTTGTTTACGTAGGCACTGCAATAGCGACTGTTTATGTTTACTAAAAGAGTGTTTTTGTTTCTCAGAGAAAAACTGGGTAAATGTAGGAAATATGAATACGTAACCAATGAAATCGAACGTTGGACCCCCTACGAAGTGAAGTAAGAGGCTGGGAAATCGAAGGGAAAGGAGTATTCGCGTCTTCGAGAAATCCTCCTATTTCAAATATTTTTTTTTTGAAAATAAACACCTACAAAAAGGCAAACTAAACATGCTTACTGCTTTCTATGAATTTTCTTATAAATTGAAATCAGGCAAACTTNCCCCCCCCCCCCCCCCCCCAAAGACCCCATTTTTACAAACATATGCTTACTTGAATCGTCCAATAGTCGGGCTATGTGTGCATCCGGTGGTGGTGCTGGTGATACTACCTTATACCGATTCATATTTGACAATGTGGTTCCTGTGAAGAACACAGTCGAATACGGTAGTTTCTGGAGTAGCTACATAGAGATCTATACGGTACGTATCGAGCGAAATGATTCGACGAATTTTAAATTACTAGATGTCCATGGCTGTCCTTTGAAGTGGACGCTGGCGAAAAAACGTATACAGAGGACAGCTCGGGGACCACGAAGCACGATGATAGCAAGGAATCAAATGGGAGAGGAAAAAGGGCCATGGCAGTGGTAGGAAAGTTTGCAGAAATGTCATAGTTGACAGGTGTTTTTAAAGATAAGGAAAGCGAAGGGTAAACTGCTGAGTTGTCAGATTTCGTGGGAGACTGTTGCAGTAGGAAAAGCCGATTCAAAAAAGCATTTAGTAACAGAACTGTAGGTACCCATTTGTAAGTAGCCACTAAAAGTTGGAGAAGGAGTAGCCAATCAATTCAGAAATCAATCGAAAGTTCAGCTTGGATTGGTTGACTGCGTGAAGTTGGAGCTTTGAATCATTCTTACAGCTTGAACAATAAGAGCTATCACAGCGATAGAGCTGTGAAGCTGCTGTGAATGTTACTTAGATTACTTTTGATAAATGGGGAAGAACTTTTTGCCGGGAGTTCCAGTTGGGTCATCTACATTCATCTTTGTCAGCCTTAAAAGAACAAGTAGTTGGCAGTTTTTACAAAAGAAAGCCCTTTCAGACATTGATGAATGAACTCCAACGATAAGTATGTGGAAAAGCGCATTCATCGCTTTGACTACGGTAATCTAAGAACTTGGTTCTTTGATCACCATTGAAACTTGGCTCCTCCAGCTCTTTTTGGAGTCTGAGGACCACTTAGGATGGAGAATCAGAAGCCAAAGGCACGGTAACAAACGGGACCCGGTACAAAGATCAAACTAAATCAAGTAATGCAGTGGCCATTGTTTCCTTCAGACTGTATTTCTGGGTACTTCTAAATCGAGGAAAAGGTTCTACAGTAGCCAAAGTTGCTCTTACCACAAATAAAACAGGTTTAGATAAAGAACAGGCTGAAGACGGGGAATGGAAGTAGTAATCCTGAAGCAAAACGAGCAGTTTTCTCTACACGGCTGACAAACCATTTTCGCAACTAAAAACATGTCCACAAAAGGAGCTCATCAGTCCGAATGGATCAACAAACTGCAGTAGTCACTAGCATACCAGCCTGGACTGCCTGCTAGGAATGAAATTCAAAGCATTTGAGCCTGTATCGCCTCAGACGTGTCAGGTGCCCTTAAACTTGCTTCGGAGAGGTAAGGAGGTGTCTATAGATGACGAGGAAAGGGTGATGAGAGCGGGATTCGACCAAGAGTTGGTTCTCGGGCAGTGAGTGCGGTAGCGACAACATCATCCGTTGTTCCTACTCCATCTCGGGGACCGATCTGTGATAAGCGATTGGTAGCACTTATACAAAGAGGGCATGAACCTTCTCTTGAACATATTATTGTCGCCCGGATTCTCCCCCTCAAGAATTCGAACTGGGTTCCGAAAGAAAATCAACGGTTGGTGGAACAGGTGCGTAAATCCGTTGCTGTCAGTTCGAGCATCAAAGGGCAAAACAAGGGCAGTCGTATAAATGAAACAGAGCAGAAACACTGCATCGCTGTCGAAAACGAAGGTTCAGCACCTTCACCAGATCCTCGTGTCTTAAGCGGAGCGTTTTGAAAGCTGGCAACGGATTTCACGCGATCTGTTTACTTTGGCACCCGCCCAAACAACAGCTGGAGCGAAGAGAAGGGATGTGCCAAAATTCCGAAATTAATCGCGGAACCTTGGCCTCTCAAGAAGACGATAGCGTCGAAACGTAAGGACGTTGGTTGAAGCAAAGTTGAGAGAGAAGTTGAAGTCTCTTTGAAATTAACATTCATTTGACCACCCCAAAGAGAAGTTTTCATTTAGAATTTAGGTCTCCCACAAATTCTGCACACCTTGGTCCTCCTTCGTGGGGGGATGTGACGTAAGAGACATCTATTTGACAACCCCGAAAACAGATCCACCTTTGAAATTTCCTTCTGGGATTCATGTCCCACACGAATTCGGAACACTTTGTGGTCCTTAGATTGGAGTTCTCGCCATTTTTTTCTACCACCTAATGAAAAAAANAAAAAAAGGAGATTAAGACTCTCCTCTGCAGGCTTCGTCGATCTATGCGAAGCGTGTCGATGTAGCTGGACAATTGATGTATAACCGGGTGATAATGAGTGCCTTAAAGCTGTCATTTACAGCTGATCACGACGGAATTGTAACTCGGGCTGTTCCATCCGTCAGCCGTCGTTAGTCCCGGGAATTGATGATGACTTGGCAGGCAGATGATGCAATGCAATACTACACCTTAGCAAAGACGAACGAACTCGATAACAGCTTAGTACAGCCGATGAGCACCAGGGGCACTTCAACGGTCAAAAATACATAAATAGCTCATATTACGATGGCAAAAAGCTGTAATAATACCTGTGTAATCTTTTTTTACCCACACATTCAATATACCCAAACCATTATGGGAACGCCAGGAATGCAACCCACGCCTACTCAGTCATCGAACTGGGCGAGTTCTGGTAAGCTGGTTTGTGGAGAACGGGAACGCCAGAGTGGCATGCACTGGGTGCTCCAAAGGCGCATCACATTATTTTGAGGTATCCTGTATAGGTCGAAACGCGAGATTGTTGGTTGAGGGTAGTGCATGGGAGGCAAAGAAGGCGAGAAGATCCGCCGATTCCGTGAGTTAGAAGGCATCTCTTATAAAAATGATGAAAATAGAAGTAATACGAGAGTACCATGACGAAAACGGCATGGAAGGGTTATTCGGACGAGACTTCAGTTATTGCATTTGCGCAGGGGCTGACTGCATCAAGTCGAAGTTGTCTAAAGCTGCCTTCCACTGGTCACCAAAGGTCATGACAAGTTGTTCGAACTCCCTACGTGGTTCCCTTTGTGAATGTAAGGTCTCCAATATACTGTTGAAACATGTCTGAATGTACATACGGGACAATCTTGAGCCCTTATAACACTCTATCTAGACCATTTTCCGACGTGACAGCGCCATATGGAATATGAGGGGCCACAGATTAGGGTGATACCTCAGAAGATGTTTTCATCGTGAACCGTGCCGTTACCCATTCGAAGGTCTCTTTCTACGTATCGCACTTTGAGGGATCGTTCGTAATATTGGCAATTAATTTCAGAAAACATGTCCGTACTGAAGCAAATGAGGAAGTGAAGGTGTTCCAAATAGATCTAGCATTTCAATGACGTGAGGCTGAGCTGACATTCGTTTGAGCCAGCATGAGTACGCGGGAATTTGAGCTTAATGAAGTGACTATTGGTATCAGGGAAAACGGAAATCGGAACACGGAAATGGAAGAAAAAGAGCAATATTAATGGACAACAAGTGACCGATTCTGTAGATAGGGAAGGCAGAATGAACAAAGCTCTTTGAATACAGTCGTTAGGGACCCTCAGACCTATTCCCGAAGCTTTTATATCGCCGTGAAATTCTTCCGGGTGGATGAGGCGAAGGCTTCGGTTCCAAGCTATATAAGAAGAAAACTTTTGCATTTCTCATATACAGTTGTAATTCATGATAGGTGAAATGATCCAGTAGCTGTAGAAGTAGGTCCAGAGAAGAACCTGACTGAAAAAATATTCCTGTACAGCCTGCCCCAACTACCGCCCTATATGCCCTTCTCCTTAATCTAGGCCAAAAACGGTTTCCTTATCGAAAAGATTCTATTTACTAGGTAGATTGTGGATCCCATTCAGTCAATGGGAAGTCATAGTAGGGCTCTGACCAGTATGAAATATCTGCTGTGGAATCCTCAACCCGGCTGCTGTCAACGACGTCCGTTGTAACTCGGTCAGGGTAAATTCGAAAACAGAACGTATGAAAAACAAAACATTAACACAACTCCAAACAGCTGAGCCTAGAGGCGCCTGATCGCAAACTGTTCCAACGAGCAGGCTGTGAGTAACAGCCTCCCAAATGACAGAGCCCGAGGGTAGGACAATGTCGTGGAGGCGTGGTCATCTAGAGGATCTTCTATAAAACAAATGAGTGCTGAGGACATACATCGCTCAAAACCACTCAGACATCGGTAAAAAGCTTGTGGGCAATTGAATTCCCAAGTCGAGCACTACAGATGGAGTTACTTGAGAGTTGTTGTTTACTAAGTACCAGTCTTGGAAAAGCTATTAAAACTAATGAAGGGTGCGAGCATAAGCGTTGCGTAATGGTGAGGGTGGAGTTAGACGGATATGGTTTGATGGTCGCCAGTTCTTTGGCACCAAATCGGTTCTGCTTCTGTTCTTCAGGGGTTCCTGGAACAGGAAGCGGGAAGAAGGCTGGGATCGGGTGGGAAAGATGAAAGCTATGCTTTGTAAAGTCCTACAAATCGCAACTTTCCTGAAATCACACCTAATAATAGTGCCGGAGGGCAACATGCGTTGTGAACTCGTGAAAAATATTGGAAGGCACCCGCCAACACCGTGGGTGGGACACCGTGGGTGAGAAGTATCGCTGATAAAGGTGAAGGGTCAACAAAAGAGTCAAAGCTAGCGAAGGCAGGAGGACTGCTGCCACCGTCGGAATCCGGGCGCGTTGAACCCTATATGGGAGGGATTGGGGGAGGATGTATCCCGCTAGAAGCTGGCAGAATGAACGATTGTGGGTGGTGTGAAGAAAGCGATCTCACGGGATGAAGAAGCTCTGGAAAAACAACACATCCACACACACATCAGTCAGTCTACTCGACTGCTCGCTCTTGTTGTGTAGTGGGCGGGCATTATTGACAGAGGGGATAGAGATGTAGGCGACAATGTGGGAGATGGTTCCGTGACTTATTCCCAGTTTCCGAATGGGGATATGGTATCAGAGTGAGTTGCCTCTGGTACGGTAAGTTACAAGGAGTTTCTGGGAGTTCATGACTACCTGTGAAGGTGGTGTGAGAGAAAATTCTTGCGATCGAAAAAGCTGCTTTTTTTCTCACCTCTACGTTTACTTTTGATAGAGGAACTGGTTTCGAAGGTAAATCAACAATCCACGCACTTCGCAGCACAGTTTCAGGGCTCAGTATGGAATTGAGTAGGGCTTTTTCGACTGAACCAAAATTTTGAGCGTCTTGAGACAGCCTAGATGGCATTCATGATTCGCGATATCGAATCTCCTTCCCATGTCCATCCCGTCCAACCAATTCCTCCGTCCCCAGCTTCAACTGACTCTTACAAGAAGTGTTTGGGAAAATAAAAGTACAGACTCGTAAAACGGCAAGCCCTCCTGACTGATTTTATAGGCTGGATACTCGTAAAATGCCACCACGATTTTGAATGTAAGTGCCATGGGCCCGTCTCATTTCAAAAGGGATTGATCAAGCTCGAAAAAATATTTTGAAAAATATTTCTTTTCGCTTAACAACAACTTGGATGCTTTCATTGAAAGGTTATCAACTTGCATGTATTAGGGAAGCACCTTTAAACCAAAGGTTCTCTCCCATATCATTGACAGAGAAACGGAGTCGTCTAATTATACAAGTTTCTTTTAGTAATCGTAATGTCAGAGTAAAAACCCCTGCTCACAAGAGCTTTCCAAAAATGTTTTACTCACGTGTGAAGGATCGATGTCGTTCGACGTCTTCAGAAGGTGGCGGTACTGCACTGAATGAGTCTGACATTGCCGATTACCTGCAAGTCACAGAAGATTATTCAGGAACTCAAATTACTCGTTCAAACCCCGTTTACGATGGTCCATTTAGATGTGGGAACTCTAAAAAAACCGTATACTAATTTATTTCCTGAGGTGGGCCAAAGTATTCCATTCAGGGGGAGTAAAACAATCAAATCGATACTTCTAGTTCGAAAATCCAGATTGATAGGATTTCTACGGAGGAAAAAATGAAAAACCGATGTGCGGCTCTGTACATAGAGGTCTCTTTTTAGTATCCCGAGCAGGGTGGCACACATCAACTTCTCAGCATGAAACGNNNTGCTCACAAGAGCTTTCCAAAAATGTTATACTCACGTGTGAAGGATCGATGTCGTTCCACATCTTCAGAGGGCGGCGGTACTGCACTGAATGAGTCCGACATCTTCGATTACCTGAAAGTCACAGAAGATTATTCAGGAGCTCAAATTACCCGTTCAAACACCGGGTGCGCCAAAGTATTCCACTCAGGAGGAGTAAAACAATTAAATCGATACTCCTAGTTCGAAGATTCAGATGGATGGGATTTCTACGGAGGAAAAAATGAAAAACCGATATTCGGCTCTGTACATAGAGGTCTTTTTTAGTATCCCGAGCAGGGTGGCACACATCAACTTCTCAGCATGAAACGAAGATATGAGGGCTACAGGACCCAATCTCACCTCGCCCCTTGGTCCCACCCTTCCAACAGAACGCGCTCCTCATGTGACGGCCTGTACAGCGGGAAGGTTTACGGTAAGTCATTGAAGAGGGGAGTCAAAAGAACTGAGAGTAGAGAAGGTGGAGGCTACATGAGAAATAGGCTAACTAACTATATAGGAAAGTATGAAGTTTTCATTTTGGCTAACAAAGTTTAGGATTCAACAGCTTAAAGCCGAAGTTCAATTTCCAGATCATTAGTATTTCCTTTTCTTCTTGGCTTGCGGCGGGTCTACAAAATTTTATTAGCCCATAGCTTACATCATAGTTACATCGGTCGAGCTTCATCCTAAGCAAAGGAAATAAGTATTTGAATTTTTGTAAATTGTAAAAGGAAGTATTTGGCAAGTGATCACCCATTATGACACAAGCAAGGTCGCGGGTTCGAACCCCCAGCCGACCAGGCCTTCCACCCCTTGGGGATCGGTTAACTGGTGCAGGATACTGGGAGGACAAAAGCACAAATACTATTATACTATCACAAATACTATTACAACGGTTGACTACAGCAAGTCATTGTATAAGCCCCAAACGCTTTCAAACACCACTACGGCTCTATATGGAAGGCTCTAAATGCGAGGTGCATTCCAGGATCGGAGCGGATCAACCCCGAGAACTTCGTGGTTATTATTACCTTTGAGTAATGAGTGGCTAGACTTAATTGCCATTCAGCAGAACCGTTTCGCCTTATCATAACACATTACGGATATTAGCCTGGGACTTGCTGTTAATTGTTTCGTTGCTATGGTCGTTTTCGTTTTCAAACTAGTCAATAACTGCAAAATAGTCAAAAGGCAATTACGAAGCTCAGTCGAAGTTCCGCGTCCATCCAAATTCAAAAACAACAGGATCCATCAAATGGGCTGCACGGCAGAATACACATAGAGGACAATGAAATATAATATGCAAGAACAAAAGCAAAACCACAACTGCATACATAGTATCTTTCTGAGCACATTAGGGTGCATTCTTTATAAAGTTTGGTTTTTCAGTTCAACTCATTTGGTCTAAATAAGGAACGAGCCACGCAAATTAATTACGATTTTCAAAAGTTCATGTCTCACACCGCTTTGCCGAATGGATTTGTCTTGGTAGGATCGCTGATTGGGAAAATGAGTTGACATTCCTTGCCTCAATCGTCCCTTATTATTCGACCAGCAAACCGTTAATTTTAAAATCGCGGTTAACTATAATATTGAGGTACCCTTTTTAGGTTGAAAAGCGGGTGTTGATGTAAAGGAGTACATCGGTGGCGAAGAAAGCGAGAAAATTCGCTTACTTAAAGCTCTTGAAAGTAGTGGAAGTGGAGGATGTACGAGATCATCGCGACAGGATCAGCATGTAAAGGGGTTTTGGACGAGATTCACATTGCTCCCATCGTGCAATGAACTAACTACATCAGACCAAAACTGTCCAGAATTGATTTTCACTATCGCTATGGGTCATGTCAAGTTGTTGGAACTTCCGACATTGGTTCCCTTATGAATGGTGTAGCCCCTACAAAGCCGTTGAAACTCGTCCACTAGGTGTGTGACATTCACATGATACAATCTTTGGATCATTATTGTGCCCTATTTAGAACGTTTTTCGCCCTTCTAACGACAGGTATAGTATAAGGGGGAGCCTCGGATTCATACTATAGGGAAATCTCGAAAACTATTTTATCGTGATCTGTGCCCTTAAGTGAACAGTGGCCTACCATTGACTACTTTTTGTGGGCTTCGACAACGCTATTCTTATCTGACGACCAGCAGTGGTCTCATTCGCCACTGGTTGTTCACCTCTTCGACCAAGGCTCCAACGGTGATGGTATAGCAGAAGGTCAGATTACCTGACAGAGATTTTCTGTACTCGAGTATCTGAGAGGTATTGGGAAGGGCCCAGTGTGTAAAGGCCCAAACGGA